>CAXHJY010001663.1:5000-67500 GCA_964016885.1 Eledone cirrhosa
GCCTGAAGGGCAATAATAAATAGTAGTGGACTGAGAACAGAGCCCTGATGGACGCCGACTTTTACGCTAAACTCTTCACTATATTCGTTGTTAATTCTAACCTTGCTGACTGTTTCTTTATACATGGCTTGTATAGCCCTCACAAGCCATTCGTCAACGCCTAGTTTTCTAAGAGCCCACCAGATAATGGAGCGGGGGACTCTGTCGAAGGCTTTCTCCAAGTCGACAAAAGCTAAGTAGAGGGGTTTACCTTTAGCTAGGTACTTCTCTTGTAGTTGTCGTACTATGAAAAGAGCGTCTGTGGTACTTTTGCCTGACACAAACCCGAACTGCATTTCATCTAGGTCAATTCTCTCTCTGATTAGTTGCGCTATTACTCTTTCCGTGACCTTCATGACCTGGTCGATTAATTTAATGCCTCTATAGTTACTCCTATCTAGGGCGTCTCCTTTACCCTTATAACAGTTAACGATGATGCTGCTATGCCAGTCCTTCGGAACAACCCCGTTTTGTACGACTTGGTTAACTATGCGGGTGACCATGGTGTGTCCCACCGTGCCAGATGCCTTCAGCATCTCAGCAACTATTTCCGAAGGCCCAGCCGCCTTACCAGTCTTCATATCCTTGATTGCCTTACTTATTATACTCCCCTCGACTAACACTGCTGGTCCCTCTATTGGGTCGATATGGGGGAGACTGCCTTTCTCCCAATTATTCTCCTCATTTAGAAGCCTTTCATAGTGACACTTCCAAGCTACCTTCTTATCAGCGTCGGTGATGGCAAGTGTGCCATCGTCGTTTAGTACACACTTCTCCCCGACAATATCACGGTTTTCCTTGACGCATTGCCTAGCAATCCTGAACACCTCACGTTTTTGGTCATCGCGTTGTAGAACATGCTTGAACTTTCTTTCCTCAGCTTCCCTTCTTGCTAAGTACACTTGTCTCCTAGCTTCCCTCCTGGCCACTTGATAGTCCTCTCTACTTCCCCCATCCCGCCATACTTTCCAAGCCTGCTTTTTGGCCCTAATTGACCCCTCCACCTTACTGTTCCACCACCATGTTACTCTCCTCCTGCCTACAGGCCTGCTCCAGCCACAGACCTCGTCTGTCGCCAACAGCAGGTTTGCTTTCAGAAATTCCCACTCTCCCTCTATATTGTCCGACTCTAAATGTTCTTCCTTACTGTCGAAAGCATCAAGTAATATGCTTTGAAATTTATTCCTGGCTGTGGGGTCCTTTAGCTTCCATATTTTCCTCCTGAGGATAGTCCTCTTCTGTTGTCGAGTACGTCTCGTCCTGACTATGAGGTCGCTAATTATCAGTCTATGTTGGGAGGTGCATTCTTCATGGGGGAGGGATTTAGTGTTAACAACAGACACTCTGTCACGTCTTCTGGTAAGGATATAATCTACCTGGCTTGTGTGTTCCCCGGATCTATAGGTGATCAGGTGATTGTCACGTTTTTTGAAGTTAGTGTTACAGATAGTTAGGTTATTTGCATCACAGAATTCCAGGATTCTGGAGCCTTCCTCATTTCTAGTACCAAACCCATAGCCTCCATGGATTTCGTCGTAGCCGTCACAATGTTGTCCAACGTGACCATTTAGGTCGCCTGCGATAATTATATAGTCACTGTCGGATATTTGGGAGGTAGTTAGCATCAGTGTCTCATAGAATCTGTCTTTTATAGTGCCGGGCAGTCCGGATTGGGGTGCGTACGCAGATATTACTGTCACCGTAGTTCTATTGAGGACAAGTCGTATTTTAATTATTCTGTCGTTCACTCTATTTACGTCTATTATCTTATCTGCCCACTTTTCTGCTACCATGATTCCTACTCCACCCAGCCCATCGTATTCATGTATATATATATATATGTATATATATATATATATTCATGTATATATATATATATGTATATATATATATTCATGTATATATATATATATGTATATATATATATATATTCATGTATATATATATATATGTATATATATATATATATTCATGTATATATATATATATGTATATATATATATATATTCATGTATATATATATATATGTATATATATATATATATTCATGTATATATATATATATTCATGTATATATATATATATGTATATATATATATATATTCATGTATATATATATATATGTATATATATATATATATTCATGTATATATATATATATATATATATATATATATATTCATGTATATATATATATATATATATATATATATATTCATGTATATATATATATATGTATATATATATATATATTCATGTATATATATATATATATATATATATATATATATATTCATGTATATATATATATTCATGTATATATATATATATTCATGTATATATATATATATATTCATATATATATTCATGTATATATATATATATTCATGTATATATATATATATATATATATTCATGTATATATATATATTCATGTATATATATATATATATTCATGTATATATATATATATATTCATATATATATTCATGTATATATATATATATATTCATGTATATATATATATATATATTCATGTATATATATATATATATATGTATATATATATATATATATGTATATATATATATATATATGTATATATATATATATATATATGTATATATATATATATATATATGTATATATATATATATATATGTATATATATATATATATATATATTTATTATTTATATAAGAAAAGAAGAAAAAAAAGGACATAGAAACATTTATATATATCATTATCTATAAAAGGCAGATTTTTGTGTCTGTATGTATGTTTCAATTTTATACATTTACACAATTCCAAAAATATTGAATGAATAATTAAGCAGAATGTTTACAAATATTCTAACTTGAGTCATGGGCGATCTTATTGGGTAAAAAATGCTACAATTACTGAAAAATCGATTTATTTCAACAATCTATTTCCTATATCTACTCCCATTCATCACCTCCCCTAAAAATTGCTACCTTCTCTTATAAGTGTTTGTGAAAAAGAGAAACATTAAAAAAAACCATATACACACATATATGTGGGTGCATAGACACACATATATGTTGGTATGGTTACGATTGACGTCATAGAAACAGGAACGCGGGAATTTCAATCAATCAACGCATACACAGTTTGTTTTAGAAATAACAATAGCATATAATGATAAAGAGATCGGCCTTACACTTTCAAATTAAATTTTTCAGTATAAGTAACTTTAACCCTTTATTTTCGACATAAAAATACACACATACATACAAATGCCTGTAAATTTTTTTTTTGGGCCTTTCTTATCAATCTTTTTACATTCAATTATCAGCCTTATACTTTCAAAGTCAATTTTTATGTTGAAGTAACTTTCAACCTTTAATACATACATACATATGTACATACATATACACACATACATACAAATACCTGTCACTTAATTTACACACACATCAGCCTTACACTTTCATACACACATGCATACATATACACACATACATACAATTACCTGTCACTTAATTTACACACACATCGGCCTTACACTTTCAAACTATATTTTTCTGTAGAAGTAACTTTAACCCTTTCTTTTCGACATAAAAATACACATATACATACAAATACCTGTACATTTTTTTTGGGGGGGGGGGGGGGGGGGGGGGCTTATCAATCTTTTTACATTCAATTATCAGCCTTATATTTTCAAAGTCAGTGTTTATGTTGAAGTAACTTTCACCCTTTATTTTTCGATACCCATTTACTTACTAACATTTGTATCACAACAACAATAACAATATTCATAAACAGACAGTAGACTTCAAAGTCAATTTTTCTGTAGAAGTAACTTTCACCCTTTCTTTTGGACATAAAATGTCACCTAAAAAGAGAAGTCGCCTCAGTCGACATACCGCGTCAGCAGTGGCACAAAAGGCTACTATAGCAAACGAGTCCTCTGAGGAAAATGCTTCAAGACTTTCACAGCTGAAAGTTTCCAACAGCGCACCGCACGCCTAGCCAAAATGGCTTCATACCAGGCTTCTTCCAGGGCTTCAGAGAGCCGTGAACAAAGGTCGAAGTGCCTGGCTAGAAACGCTGCGACTAATGCTGCTTCCAGGTCTTTGGAACGTTTAAAACAACGGACGGCTCGCCTTCCTACGGACGCTGCGGCTATGACTACTTCCATGACTTCTGAAGATGCAGACGGGCGGTCCATTAGCATTGCAAATGTTGCTTCTGCTATTGCTGCCAGACCTTCCCACGAACCACACGACCAATGTTCTACGTTCAAGCGTAACAGTCGACGGCGAGAAGCTGTACGCGGTGTGACGAGCCCCAACAGCCCTTACTGGCACCTACGGGCTTTCAAGTATGAGCAAAACGTTAATTACTCGATGCGCTCTGACATAAATATAGGCGAGATGCGCTTCAATTGTCAATTCTGCAATGCTACAAAGTGGGCTGGGGAGCCACCTGCAATGTGCTGCTTAAACAGTAACGTCACCTTGCCCCCTCTTCCGGAACCGCCAGAGCCTTTGAAGGAACTACTGACTGGTTATACCTCAAGGTCAAAAAAAAAAAACCCGGATCCCCCCAATAAAAAACGCTCCTGGGGGTACCGGAAAAACTTTTGTAACGAATTTGATTCTCGCTAAGATTCGTCAGGAGAAAAAAGTTGCGTTGTCCGTTGCATCGTCCGGGATCTCTGCTACTTTGCTGCCGGGAGGCAGGACAGCACATTCAAACTCCTTTTGGATTTAGTAAAAACTGAGACACCAACATGCAATATCAGCAAGAGTTCACACAAAGCTCTGGTTCTCAAAAGATGTTGCCTCATTGTTTGGGATGAGTGCAGAATGGCACACAAGGGTGCCCTTGAGGCATTGGACAGGGCCCGGAAAGACATTAGGGATTCTATGGCTCCTATGGGTGGCGTAACCCTTCTGCTATCAGGGGATTTTCGGAAAACGCTGCCTGTCATCCACAAAGGGACAAGAGCTGATGAAGTGCGTGCCTGTCTTAAGTCGTCCATGTTGTGGCTCCAGGTGAATAGTTTGTACCTGAGCACAAATATGCGTGCTCATTTGCATGGTGACAACATGTCTGCAGCACAGAACATTTTAGCACTTGGTGAGGGCAAGATCCTTGCAGATGACAAGGGCGGCATAGCAATCGACACCCTGTGCAACATTGTGAGCAGCCCTTCTGACCTTTGGGAAGCAGTTTTTCCTAATGTCTCATCTAACTTTAAAAACCTCGATTGGCTCAGTGAAAGAGCCATCCTTACTCCGAAAAATACCATGGTTAATTTTATTAACGAGCAGCTGATTGAGAAGATTCCCGGTAAAGAGCACATCTTCAAATCAGACCCCGACGATATCGTTAATTATCCGGTTGAGTTATTAAATCTCCTTGAGCCCCCAGGGCTCCCACCTCACATTATTAAGCTTAGTGTTGGCTGTCCCATTATGCTAATAAGGAACTTGCGTCCACCAAAGCAGTGCAACGGTACTCGCATGGTCGTCAAGTCACTGACACCCACTTGATTGAGGCCACCATTGTAACGGGGTGCAGAAGAGGGGGGAATGTTTTCATTCCAAGGATGAACCTTTTCTCCTCGGCGTCAGATATCCCGTTCGATTTCCGACGATCCCAATTCCCGGTGAGACCATGTTTTGCCATGTCCATTAACAAGTCACAAGGGCAAACATTGTCGGTGGCGGGCATCCATTTGGAGGAGCCATGCTTCTCCCATGGCCAACTTTATGTTGCCTGTTCCCGCGCAGGGAGCAGGAATGGACTTTTTGCTTACTCTCCTCAAGGGATGACATGCAATATCGTCTACAAAGAGGTGCAATAGATGTTGGTGCAGGTGTTGGAGCTATGCCGTCTGGAACACTATTTCCTGGTAGGGTATCCCATGGCAGACAGATCTGACACCCAGCGGCATCAGGGCCACCATCTTGCAACTTTGGTCTACTAAATTCGATATTGGAGGATTATTAACCCATCATTGATTGACTAAAATACTAATTGGTTCGTAACTTTTAATAACCGGTTCAACTGCTTTATGCACTTAATTGATAAGCTTATTCGCTTTCAAACCATGTTTACCTGTATGTAACTTTTCATAGCAAATGAACAAACCCGAGCAACGCCGGGCTAAACTGCTAGTATATATATATATATATATATATATATTTATTTATCCAGGTTTGAGGTTCACCACTGTATAGAGCTGGTCTATTCCGTATGGTCAATCGTAATGCAATAATATAGAGAGTACTCAACGTAAAGCAGTTCAACCGTCTTTGTTTTTGTAGTTGGTGGTGCTATTACGGAGTTAAATATTATAATGAAATGACAGGAGGCTGGATTTGTGTAAATCCTTGAAAGGTTTATTATACTATGATCATTTCAATGACCGGGTTCCGTATGAATCCGGTGATATCATCAGGTATTCGAAATATAATACGTGAATGTAATAGATAAAATCCATGGGGCTGAAAATCGAGGACCCGAGGGCGACCGCTATTCTGTTCCTTCAACCTCAGCCGGTCGCCCTGGAGTGACGTGGCTAAAGTTTATCGTATGCTACTACCGGTCAGATAAACGAAAACAGAAAGGGATGGGAACATAAGGATGGGAACTCTTGCTTGCCTATATCTGACCGGTAATAGTTGCCTTTCTTCTTTTAGCTGACATTAACCCTGGCTTCTCTTCTTCTTTCTTCCCCCTTCCTCTCTCTCCTTCCTTTCTTTCTTTCTTTTACCTTGTGTCATGAGATTGACGTTAACTTATGTTCCCATCCCTTTCTGTTTTCGTTTATCTGACCGGTAGTAGCATACTATAAACTTTAGCCACGTCACTCCAGGGCGACCGGCTGAGGTTGAAGGAACAGAATAGCGGTCGCCCTCGGGTCCTCGATTTTCAGCCCCATGGATTTTATCTATTACATTCACGTATTATATTTCGAATACCTGATGATATCACCGGATTCATACGGAACCCGGTCATTGAAATGATCATAGTATAATAAACCTTTCAAGGATTTACACAAATCCAGCCTCCTGTCATTTCATTATAATTATATATATATATATTCATATATATATATATATATATATATATATATATATTTATTAAAATAACAGATTAAAGTTTAAGCAAAGAATCGCTGCTTTCACCCTTAACGGGATCTTCTGAAACTAACGAAGTCAATCTGTAAACGCAGAAGTGAATATTTCAAAAAAATGTTGCAACCGGAGGAAGACAGGAAGAAGATACTTTGGTTCATGGAAACGTTCCCTGGCAAAGAACGGGAAAAAACGAATACAATACGTCATTAATAGGAGCGGTGAAAAACAATTACGCGCAAAGACAGAACCACGTTTATGGTATAAAAGAAGTCGTAGACTAATGTTCTCTAAGTGGTGCATAGAGACGTTCTCTGGCAATGAACAAAAAAAACGAAGATAATACGTCATATGTGGAGCATGGAGAACAATTGCACGCAAAGACAAAACCACGTAAATGGTATAGCTGAAGTCGTAGACTAAAATTCTAACTAGGAGACCGAATGAATCTCTGCTACAGAGTTAAGAATAAAGTAAATAAAATACAATACAGAGGTAATAGAAATTAAATAAATACATACACGCATGGAAATACGTACATACACGAGCAAACGCGAAAACACTTGCCATAGGTATACAAAATCACGCACATATAAAAATGTGTGTGTGTGTGCGTGTATACAAATAAATAAATAATTAAATAAACGTATATAAATAAATAAATACATATATAACAAGCGCACACACATACCTACATGTAAATACACAAATGTTCGGAGACGTACGTCAACCAAAACATGAAGTACACATATACACACACCCTACATACAAACGAACCTGCATACTCACAGACGCAAAACTCCCGTACACACAACCAAACCGTATGTACCAGAATATATAAAAAATGATACGCCATAACATATACAATCAAATATACGTACTATTTGATTGTATATGTTATGGCGTATAATTTTTTTATATATTCTGGTAGTTTTGTGGGAGTTTTGCGTCTGTGTGAGTATGCAAGGTGCAATTGGGCAGGGTCAGCTTTTATCACCTCATCCCAAGTCTTCTTGGGTTTCCCCACTCCATGGTTTCCAATGACTGAGCACTCTGCACCTTTTTATACAGCTGTCATTTTTCATACACATCACATGACCATACCAATGTAATCTCCTCTCCTGCACACAGCATTTGATTCACATATGTTACTATTACACATCAATCAGAGCATGCAAGTTTCATTTCTTTTGAATCTATGCAAGTACACAGTGTTCAGGTCTCACTACGATGCAATATTGCTATTCGTATGCATGCATCATACAGTTTGCCTTTCATTTTGTGGGAAAAGCCTTTTGTAGCTAACAGCGGTAGTAGCTCCCTGAACTTCTTCAATCCTCTTTTTACTCAGGCTACTGTACTTTCAGATCACCCACCATTATCATCATCATTTTATGTCCGCTATTCCCTTCTTGCAAGGGTTGGACGGGTCCTATTCAGCACAACATCTCTCCACTTGTCATGGTCCTTTGTCATCTCCTCGGTGAGTTTCGGCGATCTCAGGTCTGCTCTCACCACTTCTGTCCATGTTTTTCGTGGTCTACCTCTACTGCGTCCTCCCTCCACTGGGACTTCCTGGCACTTCTTCACCCAGCGGTCATCCTCCATGCGCATCACATGTCCATACCATCTCAGCCTTCTCTCCTGCACACAACTTATCCCTCTTATACCCAGTTTCTTTCTCAACTCTTCTATGCTTGGTTGTTCACGCACATTGACATTGCACATCCAACGGAGCATACTTGCTTCATTTCTCTCCTGCCGTTGCATATCTTCTGCAGTTGCTGCCCATGTCTCACTATCATGCAGCATTGCACATCTCACACAGGTATCATATAACCGTCCTTTCGTATGCAGAGAGAAACCCTTCTTTGTCAACAGAGGAAGCAGCTCCCTAAAATTCTTCCAACCCGTCCTTATTCTAGATACTATGGCCTCAGAACCCCCCCCCCCCCCATGCTAATCTTATCACCTAGGTACCGGAAGCTATCAACCACTTCTATAGAACCCACCTGCATTGGAAAAATGAGTCTATCACAGCGATTACTACTGTACATCTACTGCATACGTAGTTTTCCCTACCTGTTAGTTTGCCTGCTATCCCACTACATCTCCTGTGTACCCAAGATCTGCATTGCGTACATTTTATGAAATTTATGCCAGTTCTTTTTCTACATATCGAACATGGCCATTTCCCTGATGGAATCAGAGTATTGTCCTCTCTTCTACTTATCAACACTTTTGTTTTAGCTATGTTCACTCTCAGGCCTCTTGATTCCATCTGCTGTTTCCATAGCCAGCATTTATTCTCTAGCTCCTCTACTGATTTTACTATAAGAACCAGATCATCAGCATAGAGAAGTTCCCATGGGCATCCAGTCTTAAAACTACTCTGTTATGGCTTGGAGGACTATAATGAACAAGAGTGGGCTGAGGACCGAACCTTGATGTACACCTACTTGTATCTGGAATTCCTCACTAAACTCCATTCCTATTCTCACTTTACTGGACAGCACTGCTGTACATAGCTTGCACTGTCCTCACAAGCCATTCCTCTACACCTAGTTTCCTTAGGGACCACCAGATGAAATGTATACACACACACACATTCATGTATTTCTATATTGAATACACAAGAATCAAAGTTATGTTTAAAACATTTAATCGCTGACAATTGTTTCTTCCAAACCTAGGCTTGGAGTCTTCGGAGCATTATTAATGTTTGTACACACAATTAACCTCCTATTCAACTGAGGAATCATACAGATACATATATATTGACAACAGTTTCATGTTTACAGTGTGGAATGGATGCGACATATATTATATTATACTATAATTGTACAATAATTCAAATTAAGATTAAAATCAAAATTAAAAGCATAGGGTGGAATACATGCGACTGATAATACAAGAGAATAGTCTAATAATTAAATTAGAGATAGTACATGCGTTAGTCATATATAAAGGAATGGAACAAGCAAATGTATCGTGCATATATGAGTACTGTATGGCAAGGTATTACATGAAATACAGGCAATACAAGCACTTTAAGCGAATATGTTAGTGTATTATGGTGGTTGCAATGCGAGGATATTTTCTGTATAGTTCAAATTTGTATGCGTGTAGAAAAAGAAAGTTACAGATTTCATATCCATTACATAAGTTACGATATATTCGTATTGAATGTTTGTTATAGTAATGGATTGTAATGTATTGTAACTTAGTGTTATTTAATCCATATTTATAGTTTATAGTTGTTCAGCTGCGAGAATTTTCAACGGTTTAATATTCGGAAGTGGGTGTGGAATTAAGGGGAGGTAACTAGCTCATTATAATAATTAAATTCTTTGCTCTAATAGACATTATATGGTGCCTCAATTGAGTCCCTTATATAAAAAGTTATATATTTATATTCAATTTTAAATACAGTCTACTCTCTCATAATATATTAAAGGTTTCATTAGAAAGTTGTCTACCCAATATTATATAGTGCCATAATTGAATTTCCCATACAAAGTGTTATATATTTATATTTAATTTAATTTTAAATACAGTCTACTCTCAAAATATATTAAAGGTTTTATTAGATTGTTGTCTACCCAATATCTGGTAAGCTATGGAATAACGTATAGCTGTTTGCATGATAAATTAGATACATCTCTTTAGTAAATAAATTCATCCTTTATATACAATGTTATTAATCTATACATTTAATTATAAATGTATATATAATTCATTGTTCCATATTACATTTAAGTTAGATAAATCCCTTATGTTAATAAATTAATCCTATATATACAACGTTACTAATTTATACATTTAATTACAAATGTATATATAATTCATTGTTACATTTAATATTTAAAGTTTATATAAATTGTATTATATTTCAATCACTATATAATTATAAGTAATCTAAAGTAACAGCATCTCTCCACTTGTGTTCCTTCATCATCTCTTTGTGAGACTCAGTGATTTGAGCTCAGCTGTCACCACGTCTGCCTTGGTCTACTTCTACTGCAGCTTCCTTCCAATGGCATTTCCTGGTACTTCTTCACCCACTGATCATCCATGCACATCAAATGCCCATATCAATGCAGTCTTCTCTCTTACATACCACTTTGGATTCCTCTTAAACCCTATTTCTTCCTCAGTTCATCCAAGCTCTACTTTTCTCTCATATTTACATTGCACATCCAACGAAGCATGGTTGCTTCATTTCTCTCCTGCCTACTCATGTCCTCTGCAGTCACTGCTCACGTTTCATTACCATGCAGTATCGCACAGAGGTGTCATACAGTTATCCTTTTGTACAAAGGAAAGAAGCCTTTTGTTGTCAACAGTGGGTGTAGTCCTCTAAACTTCTTTCACCCTATCCTTATTCTAGTTATGCTCTCAGAGCAGCCTCCTCTGCTGCTAATAAGGTCACCTAGATAGCAGAAGCTATTAATCGCTACTATGGATCCTTCATGTGATTAGAAAAGATTTATATCACTGACGCTCTTCCCATTGATAACCCCTGCGTATCTTCAACATCCAAAGTCTTCCCTTCCTGTTACTTGTTATCTCACTACATCGTTTAGGGGTTATGCCCACTCTTTTCTACATATTGAGCCAGGCTACATCCCTGAAAAAATCAGAGTCATATCTTCTTTCTTACTTACTAGTACTTTAGTTTTGGCTAAGCATACTCTCAGCCTTTTTGATTCCAAGTTCTGTTTCCATAGTCAGAACTCATTCTCTAGTTCTTTTATGGATTCAGCTAAAAGGACCAGACCATCCACATAGAAAACTTCCCATGGTCAGCCAGTCTTAAACTCCTCTTTTATGGCCTAGAAATATATGGTGACCAGCAGTGGGCTAAGAACTGAACCCTGATGAACACCTACCTGCACCTTGAATTACTCACTAAACTCATTTCATACTCTCACTTTACTGACAATACCCCTGTATATGGCTGGCACTTTTCTCACAAGCCATACTTCTACATCTAATTTTCTTAAGAACCACTTGATAACAGGACGAGGTACTCTGTCAAAGTCCTTTTTCTAAATCAACAAAAGCTAAATATAGTGGCTTATTTGTGGCTAGGAACTTCTTAGTTGTCTTAATAAGAAGAGGGCACCTGTAGTACTTTTCCCAGGTTCAAAACTAAACTGCATCTCATCTAATTTGACTCTTTTCCTAATTAGCTGTGCTATAATTTTTCTGCCACTTTCATAATTTGGTCCATTAATTTTATTCTTCTGTAGTTGCTGCTTTCTAAAGCATCACCTTTACCCTTGTAGCAATTTATGATTGTACTGCTGTGTCAGTCATTGGGGATGACTCCATCCTGTATTACCTGATTGACGAGCAGGTTACTATTTTGGCTCCTACTTCTCCCAATGCTTTCAGCATATCTGCAAGTATCTCTGATGGTCTCGCAGTTTTGTTATTCTTCATCTCCTTGGTTGCTTCTTTGACCCTATAACTCAACTTCAATAGCTGTTCTCTCTGCGGGGTAAGTTGGGCATAGTCTTTTTTTCTCCCAGTCATTCTCTACATTTATCATCCTCTCATAGTAACCATTGTGAGGCTTTATTCTTTTGAGCACAAATGGTGCTAAATGCACCATTGTTATTTCTAACACAAACATCCTGATTCACACTGACACACTTCTTTGCAATGCGGAACACTTTATGTCCCTGATCCTCATGTCACAAGACATTGGTAAACTTTCTTTCTTCAGCCTCTTTTCAAG
The DNA here is from genome assembly GCA_964016885.1 of Eledone cirrhosa. Classification (NCBI taxonomy): domain Eukaryota; kingdom Metazoa; phylum Mollusca; class Cephalopoda; order Octopoda; family Eledonidae; genus Eledone; species Eledone cirrhosa. The sequence goes on from CAXHJY010001663.1 coordinate 17,901, forward strand.
CTATATACCTGTCATCTAGCTTCTCTCTTAGCTACCTTGTACTGGTCTCTTATAGCCCCCATTTTTTTCAGCCTTTCTATGTATCTCTTGGCTTTAATGGCTCTATCTACTGTGCTGTTCCACTGCCACATCACACTTGTTCTGGCTGCCGCTTTGCTCCAGCCACAAATCTCGTCAGTAGTTTGCAAAAGGTTGTCATGTAAGAATTTCCAATTATCCCCTATGTTACATCAGTTGCATCGCATAGGGTCTTCCTAAATCTATATATAACAGAAAGGTCCTTTAGCTTCCAAACCTTCCATTTCCATATTCTCCTGCGTGTCTTGTTCTCTTCTGTATTTATACTGGTCACTGATAACTAACTTGTGTTGGGTGGTACATTCTTTCCTGGGGAAGGCCTTAGCATTTATTACTGTCCATCTATCTTGTCTTACAAGTAAAAAAAATCACCTGATTGGTATGAGATCAGATGGCTGGCCAGATTCCTGAAATTTGTGGTTAGTTTGTTTGCATCACAGAATTCCAAGATCCTCACTCCTTCTACATTTCTTGAGCCTTAAGCAGAGCCGCCATGAACTCCAGTGTATCTATCCTCGCACTGTCCAACATGTCCATTGCAGTCACCTGCCAAGATGATGTCTCTTTCATCAGTAACTGAGGTTGTCTGTAAAGGTTCCTCAGTTACCTTTCCTGAAGAGACTGTGCAGATAATTTGATGTATTATCAGTGTGTTTTACATCGATAATGCAATTATTTATAATTTTTAATGTTAATTGTAATTTTATCTGCACCAATCGAAACACGTCAAAATAAATGTTGATTTGATATATATCTTTAGTTAACTTTCTCTAATTTTTGTCTTCAATTATCCTAATCTGACACAATGTCTCAACATGGAGTATTTCAACTTGCATGATTGCTGATAATTGTTACATTGAGCTTATCCATATCTTGAACTTAAGTGGATACTTCCATTTATAATACAATTCTTTAGATTGTGTGTGTGTATGTATTTATATATATATATATATCCATGTACTTTTCCATGTTGAATTGATTTACATGTCCCTGCCTCCAATATGTCATCCTTGATACACCTTACCTGCATACAAGCATGAAAGCTGGACATGCTTTACATCTGATCTCCCAGAATGCCATTGCCACAAGAAGAAGCAACCAGTCCACCCTGTTAGATGGTTGTTTTGGTGCCAGAATAAAAAGCACTCAGGCCACACTGTAACATGGTTGGTGTTTGGAATGATATCCAACTGTAGAAACCAAGTCAAACTACATATCTCTATGAACAAGTTGTCTCTGGATTTGACTTGTCTTATAATGTAACAACCTATTGAAAAATAGACATTAAAAGTTGATGGTGATGATGTATTCATATAAATATATCATCATCATCATTTAACATCCATTTTCCATGTCTTCCTGGGTCTGCCTCTTCCACGGGTCCCAGTCATCGAGGTTTCTCTGAATTTTTTGTATGCAGCTGCTATCTTCCATACACATCACATGTCCAGACCAATGCAGTTTTCTCTATTGCACACTGCATCCAATTCCTCTTATGCTAAATCTTTCCAGTTTGCTTATGCTATGTCACTCATGCACACTAACATTATACATCCATCAGAGCATACTAGATTAGTTTCTTTCTAGCCTCTAGAGTGATCAAAGCCCATGTTTCACTGCCATGTAGCATTGCAGTTCACACACATGCATCATATAGTCCCTCCTTCTGAGAGAGACAAGCCCTTTGTTGTTTGTAGCAATAACAGTTCTCTAAACTTCTCCCAGCCAGTTCTTATCCTAGCTATCGCATTTTTTGTACATCCTACTCTACTGCTAATTTGATCATCTAGATAACAAAAGCTATCAACTACGACTTTCCCTGACAACTGAAGGAATCGATTCTTTCTCACTTCCTCTCTATCACTACTCCTCTTCTATCTTTGATGGTTTTGTAGCTTTTCTTGACTAAATGTTATTACTTGTGTGCTCTACAATGTTAGTCTAAGGCAGGTGTCTCAAACTCAGGGACTCAAAAAGACCATTTTGTCCAGAGAGGAGAGGCACATTGGGCCAAATTTGAGATGATCTGGAGGTGGGCATGATTTCCAGTAGCTATAATATTTATTTGCAATACAGCTGATAGGCTGCTATTTATTATTACTTTTCATCAAAATGAATACACATGATAGTAAGTGGAATATGTGAATTAGTACAAAATGTATGGGGCCACATTTTCTGTTTAAAATTTTCCTTAATTATTCACAAAAATTCTTCTGCCCCATGTCATGGAAAAGTAGTTTGTGACTCCTTGGCCTAAGGCAACATGAAGATGTTTTAAGTGAATCTATCTGAATCTTCATGGCTGGCATAGGAAGATTACAAAATGGGGATGAAAGAAACTGTGAAGGGAATAATGCTTTTTTGTAGAGTTAGCATTGATGTATAAAAGAGCAAGTTTAATCCTTTCATTCTTCTTTTTAACCTACTGGAGTTGTAAGGGTGCCATGGTGACATACAGTGTTTCATAGGCCTTTTTTTATCCTAGCAGAGCTCATCTCCTCTTTAATCCTTCCATTACCATATTTCTTATGAAAGCTCTGTGATTTTTAATTCATTTTAAAAATAAGCAAGAATTTGAAGGGATTTAGTAATGTACCTGACTTTCTGATTATTAAGCTGGTGTCTGGAACATAACTTAACAAAGGTTCGTACAGAATAGTTTTTAGATAAATTAATGCATAATAAAGATGGTTGATAGGAATCGCATCCAGCAGTAGAAAACCTGCCAAACAAATGGACTGGAGGACTTGTCAGCTGTGCAGAGATGACAACTTCCCTAGTGCTGGTGTGGTGATTAAATGTACTCAGTAGAGTGTGGGTTTGTATATAAGTGAAATGCAGGTCCTGGCTCATTTGATAAGTCAGTAGCTATGCTTGAGTACTGGATCAATTTGTGAAAACCCATCCAATTCGTACTAACAGGGAAAGCAGACATTAACCCTTTAGCATTTAAACCGGCTGTATCTGCCCAGAATTCTCATCTTTTTCTGTTCCAACTGGCCATAACCAGCTGCTCATACTTATGTTAAGGTATTTACAATAGCCTTTAGTTGACTTGTGCCTTGTGAGTGAAATTGGGTAGACAGAAACTGTTTGGAAGCCTAAAGGGAGGACTGAACTTATAATTCAAAGAGTTAACCTTGTCATGCTGAATCATCATCATCATCATTGTTTTTATGTTGACTTTTTCATGCTGTGGTGGGTTGGACAAGACTCTTTGAGGCAATGAATTATAGCCACATACCCTTCAGGACACCAACCCATTTAGTCACTTTTTTCTAAACACAGGAATGCAGTGTACTTGTTCTAAACCAGAGACAGTCAGATCTCCTTGAGAATTACATTACTGGTACATATATCTGGAATGCTCAGCCACCTATACATTAATTTCTTGAGCAGACTGTTCCATTGATCGAACAACAGGAACAGTCATCGTCAAAGCTGACAAAGGTTCATCCTGGTTGTTTGTGTAACTACATGGGAACAATTGTTTGTTTAACCCATTAGCATTTAAACTGGCTGTATCTGGCCAGAATTCTCTCACCTCTTTTTTGTTCAAACCAGCTGCAACCAGCCACTCATACTGATGTTAAGGTATTGTTCTCAAAATAAATATCAAAATCTCAGATTCAATATTATGTAAGATAATTAATATTATGTAAGATAATTAATATTATGCGAGATAATTACCACAAAAATACAATAGTATATATAGAGTAATGTAAATGCTGAAGGGTTAAATACATTGGAATTCTCTTTTTTTATATATACATTTCTGTTAGTACTCCAAGGTTTATGATGATTAGCTTGAGCATCTGTGGGGGAGAATGTGAATTAGGAGGAAAATTCTCGAGGATTGTAGTTTTGGGTAGGAAGTGTTAGATGTACTGGTTAGTATGGAGGCTGTGAGAGAGACAACTGAACTTGAGTGGTGATGGTATACAGCTTAGATATGTCACGTGGAAGTAGTTGGTGATAGGAAGAGCATCCAGCCATTAAAAAGATTCTCCAAAAAAGGATTAAGAAGACTCTTCATTTGTGCCATAGACATGATAACCTTCCGAGTTTTAGTAGTCTACATGATAAATGACTACCCAGTACACTCTGTAAATTGGTTGGTGATAGGAAATGCATTTGATCATAGAAAGCTTGCCAAACAAAGAGTCAGAAGGATTCTTCAGCTGTGTCAAAGACATAACTCCCCTAGCGATAAAATGCACTCACTAGAGTGTGGGATCATATGTTGGCATACCCTAGCCTACGTCTAACCCTAGCTAGCCAGGAAAACGGATATTAAATGATGATGATAGAAGATAGTATACAGCTTAGTTCGGGGGGAAAAATTGTTTGACTGATAAAATGTATACAAATTAGATAATTCAGATGGAAGGGCATCCAGCCGTAGAAAACCCGCCAGACAGTCCTATACGAGCAGGACAACCAATCTTGCCTCAAGTGGGAAAACTCCTGTCCAAACCCATGCAAGCGTGGAAGTTGGACGTTAAACAATGATGATGATGATGATGATGATTGCTCTCAAACAATGGTTGACTGGTTAGAAGAGGGTAGTTATCTGACTAAAAACCTCTTATGTAAACAACATGAGAATATACAAACAAAATCACCTTCAACTTATGTTGGTAAAAGAAGGAGCAAGAAAGAAGGGACAACAAATATTCATTGAATTATATGATCAAGTTGTTTCATTCTAGAGTCAACCATAAATATCTGAACTACTAAGTAAAATGAATGTGTGTGTGTATATATATATATATATATATATATAAATGAAAATAGACCGAGAAACGGGACTGTCCATCATCAGTAGTCTGCTGATTATCATTGGTACTTCTTCGCATTAAAGTCTAGATACCTCAAAATCAGTGCGAGCGATAACTAAAATAAGTTATCGGAACAGAGCGAATTGGAAGGGGAAAGTAAACAAACAACATGGTAGTAATGCAACGTAAAGAGAGGAAAAGAGAGACAAGTCAATGAATCTTGTGGACTTAAGTCCGAACAAATCAATCGACAAGAAGAAGCAGACACGTCCGAACCACGCAAAAAGTGAGAGAAAAGGATTTCACACAGGTCAGACGGGAGGAAGTGAGAGAGGGGGAGTAGCAGAGAGTGATGAAAGTGAGGAAGAGGCCAGTCGAGAGTGTGTGACCAGCAGAGGGGGTGAAAGAAAGCAAGAGGTACAAGGAGAGAGAAAGAGGATAGCAGTAAGGTGATAGAAAATATACAAACCACAGCGAGAGGAAAAAATTATATGTGAATGAAAAAATGGCATGCTGCGTTGTTGCGGGTGTGATACATATGAATGAAAATAGAAAGTTACAGAAAGAGTCATTGTACAGCTGATTGGGGAGAGAATTAACCTAGATGAGATGTAATTTGGATTTGTGCCAGGAAAAAGTACAACAGATGCCCTCATCTTTGTAAGGCAACTGCAGGAGAAGTATCTAGCTAAAAGCAAACCCCTCTACGTAGTATTTGTCAGCCTTGAGAAAGCTTTTGACAGGGTCCTCCATTCTGTAATCTGGTGGGCTCTTAGGAAATTTGGAATAGAAGAGTGACTAGAGAAGGCAGTGCAAATCATCTACAGTAATGCTGTCAGCAAGGTTAAAGTTAATGACTATAGCAAGGAGTTTAGTGTTCAAGTTGGGGTCCACCAATGCTCCATCCTTAGCTCTCTTTTGTTTATTATCGTCCTCCAGGTTATAACAGAAGAGTTTAAAACAGGATGCCCATGGAAACCTCTGTATGCTGATGACATAACTCTCATAGCTGAATCTATGGCAGAACTAGAGAAAAAAATTCCTGACCTGGACACATAACCTGGAATCAAAAAGTCTTAAAGTCAATTTGGAAATACTAAAGTTCTAGTAAGTAGTAAGGAAAACATGGCCCTACTCAGTGTGTAGGGAAGGAGGAGGTAGAATTTCCATCCTTTGTTCCAAATGCCAGCTATGGGTACACAAGAGATGTAGTGGGACCTCAGGCAGATTAACTAAGAATGTAGGTTTTACTTGTGGCCGTTGCACAGGAGCAGAAAGTAACAAACATTCATAAGAAACAAGTGCTTGGAAGGTTCCATAGAAACAGTAGACAGCTTCTGTTATCTGGGTGACCAAATTAGCAGTGGAGGTGGGTGTACTGAAAGCAGTAGCCAGAGTGAGAATGGGATGGAAAAAGTTCAGGGTGCTACTACCACTGCTAACTACAAAAGGATTTTCCCTCAAAATAAAGGGCAGATTGTATGATACTTGTATAAAAACAGCAATGTTGCATGGTAGTGAGACCTGGGCTCGGTGTGCAGAGGACCTGCAAAGATTGGAAAGAAATGAAGCTGGCATGCTTCGATGGATGTGTAATAGTTATATACATGTATGGCAAAACATAAATGAATTGAGAAAGAAACTGGGTATAAGAGGGATCAGATGCAGTGTGCAGGAGAGGAGATTGCATTGGTTATGGACATGTGATGTGTATGAAGGATGACAGCTGTATAAAAAGGTGCAGCATGCTCAAAGTCGATAGAAGCTATGGAGTAGAAAGACTTGGGATGAGCTGATAAAAGCAGACCTTGCTTAATTACACCTCTTGGGGGTGGTGACACAGGATTGAGATATCTGGCATTATGCAGTAATACCGAAAACTCACCTACCCCATGTGCACAGGATGAAGCATACATCTATTATGCACTAATTTCTCTTACCCCCCCCCCCCCCCCCCCCTCCCCTCCATATACCTCCCATGCCCTAACATTTTATCCACATCCAAACACCCTACCCTTCATTGACCCCCCTCTCCACTAGAGCTACTGCTCCAATCCCAATATATCTCCTTCATCACAGACCCCAGTCCACACTGTAAAGTGGTCATTTTGGTGCCACGACAAAAAGCACATAGTCTACACTGTAAAGTGGTCGTATTGGTGACATGACAAAAAACGCCCAGCCCACACTGTAAAGTGGTTGTGTAGGTGTCACAATAAAAAGCACCCAGTACACTCTGTAAATGTGTTTGGCATTAGGAAGGCCATTCAGCCATAGAAACCAAGCCCAAATTAGTTCTGTATGAGTAAGACATGGTCACCTGATCTGGCTTGTCACACAACGGGACAACTTGTCTAACCCATGTTAGCATGGCAAAATAGATGTTAGATGATGATTATGGTACACACACACACACATATATATATACAAACACATACGCACGCACATATATATTCATATAGATATAATTGAATAAACAAGAAAGATGAACACTAATATAAACATACATGTGTTCGAATTGTAAGGACCAAATTTGCTAGGGTGAAAAAATACTAACTACAGCAATATAGTTTATCCTTAACTTTAAATATTAAATTAAATACCTATATTGGGCAAAAATGCCTGGTAACAACTAGACAGTGTTGGAGACTGTTTTACAACGACTTATTAAGTGAAGTTCTCACGTTTCTCTGTTCATCAGTAGTTGTTGAGAAATTAGTGATCCTTTCACGTCTAAAAATATTAGAGAATGAATTGTGTACGATATGAATTATCGCACGTGTCATTCGTAACCCAGCTTGTCTTGAAATTCCCTGTCGCTAAAAATAGCAGCCTGGCTGACAGAACAATAAAAATTAGCTCTCAGACTTTTTAAAAATAAGTACTGGGTTTAATCATATCGACTCAACCCCCCTTGAAGGTGGTGGAGCTTCAGTATGGCTGTAGTCTCAAGACTGGAATCAGTAAAAGAAGAAAACATATTTTTATTCTTATATTGATTAGCTGTTTCCTTTAAAAGCAACTAAGTTTATCATTGTGGCTTCTGGCTAGTTAAAATGGGGGGAAAAAAAAAAAGAAATGAAGTTTACAACTCGCACATATATAGGTTTAGCTGGTCTCAGGTTGTATCTCAAAGGAAGTCTCTTGGGTGTTTTAATGATATGGGTCCCATTTTTATCATGTTGTTACTGCTTACAGCTACATAAGTCTTCCAACAACTGTATATATCTTGTCTGAATTAGTACTGCCACTTGTATTTAAGCAGTAATACAATCTACACATGCAGGTCACCAAAACAGATCTTTTTCTGTTGTTTGTAGACTACCAACCTAAATGTCAATGCCCTTCACAAATGGGCAGGTTTCATTTAGGTCTCACCTGTTCAGTGACAAAAAATAGCCCAACTGTGAAGGCATACGGCCTAGCAGTGTTAGATTCAAAACCATAAGGTCGTAGATTCGACATGCTGTTTTTTTTTCTCTCTGTATCTTCTATTACTAGTACAAGAATCTTTCCTTCTGAACTATCTTAGCTGCTCATCAACTTCTATTACCCAGACAATAATCTTTATACTTGTGGCAGAGGTTTTAGAGCATCAGTATTTATTCCAGCTTTTTACATTGTGTTCAAATGTCACTGAGGTCACCTTTCATCCTTCAGGTGTCGATAAAATAAAGTACCAGTAATTTATTAGGGTCGATTTAATCAACTTTTCTTTCCATATAAATGATTGGCCTTGTGCCTATGTTAAAAACTATTGTAACAACATTTTTTTCCCCTGAATTATCTAAGCTGTGTACAATCTATCATCATTATCAACATCATCGTTTTTATGTTCACCTTCAATGCTGGTGAGTGTGATGTTTTGAGACAATATTTTACAGTTGAATGCGCTTCCTGATACTAACCCTTTTAAGTGCCTCTTACATGTACATTTTACAACATGTACCTATTCAACCTATGTTTGTATACATATATGCATATTTATACATGTTTGTACATATATATGCATGTACATACATGTATATACATATACTTCTTTCCCACTAGTCTTGTGGGCACTGCCCTTTCTCTTGATTAAGCAATAAAAAAAAAAAGAAGACTAGCTTGATATCTAAATTTTTAAGAAATGTGAGAGGGTAAGTAGAAGTTGTGACATATATGCCTTTTTCAACAAGATTAACTATGTAATGTGATATAAATGAAGTAAAACTGGGTTACCAAACTTGACATGCCAGAGGCTTACTACATTCTGTGTTATAGTACTCATCATGCATATACATTTACACATACACACTTTCCATACAGACACATACTTACCATACACATACACACAATCGTCATCATCTTTATCATCGTTTATATGTCTATTTATCTATGTGTTGAATGAGGTCTTTATTCTGGTAGGTTTATTTACAATCAGATGCCCTTTCTGTGCTACCATACATTCTATTCCAAGCATGGTGTATGTTAATGCTGCTTGCCAGCCTCTACACTACAGGATGTATTGTTTATGGAGAATATAAACAACTATCACTGCAGGCAGTATAAGGAAATGTTGATGATGTAGATATGACATTTATGGTGTGGCAACTGGCTTACACACACGCACGCGCGCGCGCTCCAATATAGTTACTCTATTTACAAAAAAATAGCAGCCAAATATTCAGGTCACACCCTATTCTGAAAAAAAAAGGAAAGGACACTTTGAACAATGTAAGTTCTGGATATACAAAAAGATAGGATGGTCACAGCTGGAATGCTTTCGATTTTAGGTCAGCTTGATCAGGGCTGACCTACAGATATGCTCTTTATATATATACACACACACACACACACACACCACACACCACACACCACACACACACAAGAGAGCCTATGTTAAGTGCGAATGAAACTGGGAGCAGTATGTCGAGTCGTGGGTAAATGTCAATGTTTATGTTGGAGGTAAAGTGTATAGAGATAATTGAAATGTAATCCTTGTTTCCTGCTGTGATGTCACCCACGCAGATGTTGTGTGACATCTTTGTGAATTTACATATATACATGTATCTACATATGCTCTCTTTTATTCTTTTAGTAATTTAAGTTGTTAAAATGTAAACATTTGTAGCACCATTCTGGCAATATACAGGGTGTCCCCCAAAAATGTACACACACTTCAACAGCATTCTAATAAATATGTGTATACATTTTTGGAACACCCTGTATATATATATATATATATATATATATACATATATATATATATATATAGTATACCAAGTCATACAGAATGGGGTTGTTCCGAAGGACTGGCGTAGCAGTATCATCGTTAACTGTTACAAGGGTAAAGGAGACGCCCTAGATAGGAGTAACTATAGAGGCATTATATTAATCGACCAGGTCACGAAGGTCACGGAAAAAGTAATAGCGCAACTAATCAGAGAGAATTGATCTAGATGAAATGCAGTTCGGGTTTGTGTCAGGCAAAAGAACCACAGACGCTCTTTTCATTGTACGACAACTACAGGAGAAGTACCTAGCTAAAAGTAAACCCCTATACTTAGCTTTTGTCGACCTGGAGAAAGCCTTTGACAGAGTCCCCCGTTCCATTATCTGGTGGGCTCTTAGAAAACTAGGTGTTGACGAATGGCTTGTGAGAGCTATACAAGCCATGTATAAAGAAACAGTCAGCAAGGTTAGAATTAACAACGAATATAGCGAAGAGTTTAGCGTAAAAGTTGGTGTTCATCAGGGCTCTGTTCTTAGCCCCCTACTATTTATTATTGCCCTTCAGGCTATAACAGAGGAGTTCAAGACCGGCTGCCCATGGGAACTCCTATACACAGATGATCTAACGCTCATAGCTGAATCAATGGCCGAGCTAGAGAAGAAATTCCAAACATGGAAGCACGGCCTAGAATCAAAAGGCCTTAAAATTAACCTGGCTAAGACTAAAGTTCTAGTTTGTAGGAAAGAAAATAAGGCGCCGGTCCCTTCCAAGAAATGGCCATGCTCAGTGTGTAGGAAAGGCGTAGGTAGAAACTCCATTTTATGTCCCAAATGCAAAGTATGGGTGCATAAAAGATGTAGTGGGATCACAGGTAAGCTAACTAAGAACATAGATTTTACATGTGGCCGGTGCTCTGGTGAAATAAGTAGCAGCAAGTGCCCACAATTTCAATTGCGCAGAGGGTTCTATAGAAATAGTGGACACCTTCCGTTACCTGGGTGACAAAATCAGCAGTGGGGGAGGGTGCTCTGAAAGTACAGTAGCTAGAGTCAGAACTGGATGGAAAAAGTTCAGAGAGCTTATACCACTATTAGCCGCTAAAGGGTTCTCCCTAAAAATGAAAGGCAGGTTGTATGATGCCTGCATACGAACAGCAATGTTGCATGGCAGTGAGACCTGGGCATTGTGTGCAGAGGATATACGCAGACGAGAGAGGAACGAAGCTTGCATGCTCCGCTGGATGTGTAATAGCAATATATGTGAACGGCAAAGCATAAACGAACTAAGGAAAAAATTAGAAATAAGAGGGATCAGATGTTGTTTACTCGAGAGAAGGCTACGTTGGTACGGTCACGTGATGCGCATGAAAGACGACAGCTGTATAACAAAGTGCAGGGCAATAAAGATAGACGGTAGCCACGGAGTAGGCAGACCCAGAAAAACCTGGGACGAGCTGATAAATTCCGACCTCACACACTTGCACCTCTCCAAGACAATGTCACTGGACCGAGACCTTTGGCGGTACTCAGCAATAGAGAAGACCCGCCTTACCTAAATACAAAGTAAAACCTACTACAGTCAGTAGGCATCTCTAACAAAATACACCCCCGTCCCACCACCCCATCCACACCGCCCCTTTCAATGTAAAGTTATGTTGGTGCCGCGCCATCCAGCCCGAAACAAATGAGATCGTGTAGGTGTCACGACAAAAAAACACACAGTCCACGCTGTAATGTGGCCGTGTAGGCAACACGGTAAAAACCTCCCAGTCCCACACTGTAAATGTGGTTGGTGTTAGGAAGGGCATCCAGCCGTAGAAAACCCGCCAGACAGTCCTATGCGAGCAATGACAACCATTCTTGCCTCAAGTGGGGAAAACTCCCGTCCAAACCCATGCAAGCGTGGAACATGGACGTTAAACGATGATGATGATGATGATGATGACGATGGTGGCGGGGGCGGCTATATATATATATATATATATAGTCGATTGACAGTATCGGTAGAGGGTCGGATGCCATGCTTTGCAGCATAGAGTTACGGCCCTTTACGGTCTGAGTTCAAATCCCACCGAGGTTAACTTTGCCTTTCATCCTTATAGGGTCGATAAAATAAAGTACCAGTAATGCACTGGGGTAATTGTTAGCCTTGTGCCAAAAGTAGAAATAATTATTATCATCATCATCGTTATTTTAGTGTATGCTTTCCTTGCTAGCAAGGACTGGTTGTGTCTACATAGACTAAATCAGTACCTAAATAGGGTTACTGATCCCTCAAATAGGCCAAAGATCTGCTACTTGCTTATGTATGGTTTCACATTCTATTGCGAGCACAGGAGAGGTTGTCATGTCTTTGACACAACTGAGAGTCCTCCCAACCATTTGTTTGGCAACCCTTAAATGTTATAATATATATTTTCTGAATTGCCCAAGAAGTTATTTTTAATTTTCAAAATGGGACCTTCTTTGAAGTGGAACTCTCTGATTTCCAAGCTGTGCACTCTATCAAGTAACACTACTCCAAAGACCCTTTGGATCAACCCAATTTCAGCCCCTTGTATTCGCGATTGTATTCTTTTGGTCATTACCCAAGATTCAAGACCATATGTAAGGATTGTATTGATGACATGACAAAAAGCACCTGTCTGTCCTGTAAAGTGGTCATGTTGGTGACACAAAAAAAAAAAGCCCAGTCAACAGTTAGTCGTTTTGGTGCCATATTAAAAAAAAATCACCCAGTACACACTGTAACGTGGTTGTATCTCCAACCATAGAAACCAAGCCAAAATTCAGATCCATATGAGCATGACATCTCTATCTCTCTCTCTCTCTCTCTCTCTCTCTCTCTCTCTCTCTGTGGGCCAGAGCCAGAAATGTACATTAACAGTTGTCTTCTGCTAGAATCCACTATATGGCACTAACCATCAACCTTTCAATATTTATAGCTAGAAGGCTTTCCAAATGTTTATTTATTAAACATACCATATATAATTATATATATGAAATTCATATACTTGTTTGTATACAGCTATGTTGGAGCTAAAATTTTAATATATATATATATATATATATAATGTGTGTGTGTGAGTCCCGGGTTCAATCAGGTGTAACCACAGTAAGTAAGGTACTCAATACATTAGTAGAGTGGAAACAACAAATTTGATATAGAAATGGCTTACACACACACACAGGCATATGTATATACACATAGTGTACCCCCAGCCTTTGTTGTCCCAGTTATTCGCGGAATTTCCCTTAGAACCTAACTAATAATTGTTCATGGAAACCACCGCATATTAGTGGAATCGTAAATATCTTCTGCAAATTTTTTATGGCTTTTTTCGTGGCAATATATATTTTTTCATGCCTTCTAACACTAAATTATTAATAATAATATACCGTATTTGGTGGCCTATATTTTACGTTACGTTTTGACATTTATAGGCATTTTTATGGACCACGTCCAATATTCGCGTGTTTTTCACTCTCCGCGCATGCTCTAGGGACGTAACCCCCCCCCCCCCGGATGCCAGTGGGGGGGGGTATATATACATATATATATACACACACACACAGGCATATATATACACACACAAGCATACACACACATACACACACACACACACACACACACACACACACACACACACACACACTTCTGTTTATATATGAATAAATCTGGTAATATTGAGAGTATACAGGTCATAGTTTAGAAGAGTTTAAATTTTGCTGAATCATCCTGCCTTCACTGTTCTCTTTTTATATTTCTCTTTTCTTCTTTCATTTAGCTTCCTCTCCCACTCCCATTCTTCTCTATGACAGAAAATTTATTTTCCTTCATATCTTATTCATTTTTCTGTCTTCACCATATTGGTATGTGTTCTGTTTTTTTTTTTTGTTAGTACTGTCTGCTGAGCCATATTAACCCATGTCTGGTACACTTGTCTTCCAGCTATTTCATGCCTCTTCTGGCATGTTAAGTAGGTAACAATGCCTCAGAAAAAAAAGAAAGAAAAATGAAAAGACAATCCCCTTGTTCCTGCAAGTACCATAGCCCTTTTGGCAGCCTTTAGTCCATGCAGAGCCCCCAGTCTTCAGCTGAGTCAGCTTTATGAATAATATGGCTCTGACTGTCAGTAGGCACAGCTGAGCATGCAAATGGAGGGAGAGAGAGAGAGAGAGGGGATAGGTAATTAAGGATAATTAATTATATAAAAGGAAACTGAATGACCCCTCAAGACATCGCTTAAAACTGAGCTCTTAGCTGGCTAAATAGTCCTATCTTTAATCAACAATCTTGGTTGTCTGTTGCCGGAATGGTGGGGCATGTATATATGATGGTGGTGGTAGTAATGGAGGCTTCCACAGTTAAATAAGATCACATCTATGCATGTTTAACTGACCTCCTATGAGGTTTCATTTTCAGGATGTTTCTTGGTGTTTTTATTATAGCCCCCCTCCTCCATGTCTTATTATAATTAGTGAAATGATGTGTCTTGCTCAAAAGCATAACACACCACCCAGTCAAGGAATCGTAGCCAAATGCGTATGAACATGAGTCCAACACTCTGACCACTAGACCATACACCTTTACTACCATGGTTATATTGTTCCCAGGCTTCTTCTGGTTGTCCTCCCTGTCGCAATCATGCATATTCCATCTCCACACAGCTACCACCATGTGGTATGGCCAGCAGCAACATCCTCAGGTCTCACTTCGTAATTATGAGCCCTAATATATAAATATGGTGTTGGGAAGGGCATCCAGGTGTAGAAATCGAGCCAGAATCAGTTCCTGTATGAGCAAAACAAGGTCAGCCGACTGGACACTGCTCACAACCAATGGTAGCGTGGAAAAACGGACATAAAACGATGATGATGATATATGTTTATCCCGGGTTCAATCGGGGGTAACCACAGTAAGTAAGGTACTCAATACATAAGCCATTTCTATATAAATATTTAATATAGAAATGGCTTTTACAGGATTAGAACTGTTTCATTCAGAGGAAATCATCGGGCTTTGCTGATGATTTTCTCCAAATGAAACAGTTCTAGTCCTGTAGAATAGAAGCCATTTCTATATATATATATATATATATATATATCTTGGTCCAAGTCTCAGACCCATACAGCAGCACAGACTCCACTACAGCAATGAAGAGGCGGATTTTCAGGTCTCTATGAAGGTCCGACTTCCACACCGATCTCAAGCTGTGGCACGCCGCCCAGGCCTTGCTCTTCCTCTCAACCACATCATCTTCCGTATTCCCAATCGTTGCTCCCAAATACAGGAAGTCTTCAACCAATTCTAGCGGCTTCCCGCCTACATTAGTGATCCCCTCTGGCTTCTCAACATTCTCTACCAGATATTTTGTTTTAGTCTCATTCATTCTCAGCCCCACACTCATCGACACAGTCTCTACCTCCCGCATCAAATCCTCTGCCTCCTTCACTGTATTTGTCACCAAAACTATGTCGTCGGCAAATTCAGCATCCGATACCTTTTTCGCCCTAACTCTCCTGCTCTGAGCCGGTGCTACAGTAAAGCCAGTGTCCTAGTGTTTCTCCAGTGCAAGGCGCATACAATAGTCCACTACGATGATAAAAAGGTAGGGAGACAATGTATCTCCCTGGAGCACTCCAGCCAGTATCTCAAAGAACTCTGTCATCCTATCAAGTGTAATGACTTGGGTGTTGGTGTAGAGCAGTGATATCAGGTCCACTATCTTCTTGGGGATTCCATAAGCCTGTAAGATCTTCATCAGGCAGTAACGGTCCACAGATTCAAAGGCCTTCCTAAAGTCAATGAAAACCATGACCGCAGGAAGGCACTTTGCTCTAGCTCCCTCTAATATCCTCCTCAGCATCAGGATGTGACTGGTGGTTGATCTACCCTCTCTGAAGCCGTTCTGGTTGTCCCTGAACTTCTTCTCCATCTCAGGCTGGATCCTGTTAAGAATCATCCTGTTGAGGGTCTTTGCCACAAGTGATATCAGTGAGATCCCCCGGTAGTTGTTGGTGTTAGAGAGATCTCCCTTCTTTGGCACTGGGACGATGTTACTGATCCTCCACTGATTCGGGGCAACTCCTTTCTCCAGTGCCCCGTTACAGAACTCCAGGATGATATCATCAAAATCACACCTCTTCATCACCTCTGATGCCACTCCATCTTCTCCATGAGCCTTGCCCTCCTTGATCCTCTTCTTGGCTCTCTGAAGCTCCTCTCTGGTGAAGGGCTCTGTCTCAACATCCAATTCCTCAAACAACCGCCTGATCTCCCCAGTGCTCTGGGCTGTGGAGGGTGGCTCTCCTAGTAGGGTCCTAAAATGGTCTAGCCATTTCCTCTTCCTATCCTCGGGCCCCGTTCCCTGGATCTGACTCGAACACTTTCTCTTCCTCCCTGTGATCTCGTTGATGATCATGCAGCTCTCCTTACATCCAGATCTGTCAACCGCTCTCTCCACACTTCTGATCTTCTCTATCAGTGCCTCCTCTCTGACCTCAGTGTAAGCGGTACAGAGCTCTTCCCTCATCACCTCCACAGTCTCCATCCTCTCCTCCGTAGGAGCAGCATAGAATTGGTCCCTGGCAGCTTTCAGGTGTTCTCTGGCTGCACACACTTTTGGTTTTGCAGAGCTGACGTGCTTCCCTTTGTTCTTTTTCCTCGGCACCAGGGTTTCACTTGCTTCCGCCACTGCATTGGTGAAGTGCCCGTACCTCCTCGTCACACTCTCCTCAGTCCATCCAATCTCTCTCTCCTCTGACTCTCCACACAGAGCACTAAGCCTGTTTCTCACTTCCACTGTGAACCTCTCCTGTAACTTATCATCTTCCTTGAAAGCTCCCCAGTCATAGATTGTTCTCCAGGGCCGAGCCTTGCTCTTTCTTAAGCTCACCCGGACCTCACTCATAACAAGCCGGTGGTCACTACCCAGTGTACTGAAATAGCTGTATGGTTCCGTGTTCAGAACACTATTCCGCTATTTTTCCTCACCAGAATGAAATCAATCTGGGACTTGGACAGGTGCATATCTGAGATGTAGGTCCACATCTTCCCCAGATTCTTCCTAAACCTTAGGTTGGTCGCCAGCAGGGTGTCTCTCAGTAGTCTTCCATTTCGGTTGGTGTTGTTATGGAAGTACCAGCAAGGATCTTCACTGCCCTCCTTACTCAGATGTGCATTGAAGTCCCCCAAAACAAGCAGGATATTGTGTGCCTGAGTGGTGTTGACAGCTCTACAAACCTCCTCATGGAACTCTTCCGCACTCACATCACTGTCCCCCTCGGTTGGACTATAGGCTGAGATGACTGTCAGTCTTGGGTTTCCATTGAAGGTCACCCTCAACACTCGCGGGGAGATAGGCATTATTTCCCTCACCAACAGATTGGTTTTTGCACTGAACACAAAACCCACTCCTCCTACTGCAGCATTTGTTGTGTTCTTCACTGCCGATGTGATGAGCTGGCTCTTCTTCCCGATCATCACACTCCTCACGGGCTCATCGTGTAGGATCCTGTGTTCTTGGATCGCAAGTATCTGTATACCACTCTCCTTGAACAGATGTCCCAACTCCTCTCTGTTCTCCAGCATCCGAATAGTCCTCACATTCAAAGTGCCCATTTTGATGGCTCTTCTGCAGGACAAAACTGCATTCTTTATATTTGTCTCAGAGACAGCTGATCCATCATTCACTGGCTCTCTCTGTGGCTCTAAGCCAGCAGAGTTATAACGACCAGGCTGCTCCTTGACAGTGTAATTAGGGGCTCTAACCCTAGTGCTGTTAGATCGACTCTCCATATTTCTTTTCAATGGCTGACAATACCTTACCGGGGCCACTCGAATAAGGTAGTTATTTAACCCATAAATGGAGCCCTAACAGGTACTACCACCCCGGGCCAGGGCAGACCTGGGAGTCATGACAACTAAGGGGTAACTCCACATTCCCCACATCTCCTGAACTCCCGAACTGGAGCCTTGCCACTGGATGTAGTTTAATGTCATACCAAGAAACTCACTCAGATGGTGGATGGGTGCTACACGAGAATGCTGAGGATGGCTCAGAACATTAATCAATATACACTGAGGATGAAAAACTCAGAGCTGTATGGGAGCATCCCAAAAGTCAGCTCAAAAGTGACACAGAGGAGACTGAGGTTAGCTGGACATACTCACCGACATCCAGAGTTGACATTGCACTCAGTGCTCCTTTCGGAGCCCCTACATGGACACACTAGAAGAGGAAGACCAAGGTTAACGTATGTTGATGCCCTAAGGACAGACACTGGTCTGTTGGAGACGCAGGACATGTCAGTGATAATGAGGGACAGAGACCGCTGGAGAGAACTCGTCCATGGATCTCGGGAATTTTACCCGCCTTAGATATATATATATATATATATGGAGGCACATGGCTTAGTGGTTAGAGCATTGGCCTTGCAATCGAAAGGTTGTGAGTTCAATTCTCAGACTGGGTGATGTGTTGTTTCCTTGAGCAAGACACTTTATTTCACATTGCTCCAGTTTACTCAACTGTAGAAATGAGATGATAGGACTGGGGTCCCTATCATTCCACTGCAAAGTGGCCATGGAGGTGCCACGGCAATAAAGAACCCATCCCTCACTGTAAATGAGGTTGGTGTTAGGAAGGGCATCCGGCTGTAGAAATCAAGCCAGAATCAGTTCCCGTCCCACCCTTGCAAGCAGGGAAAAGCGGACGTAAAATGATATGAAATGTTTCCGTAGGAAAGGTAAAGGAAAAGAGAGTGCTCTATGTAGACTACAGATGTTTTTAGTTATGTTATAAACAACATAAGATAATTATTTCATTTACCAAAGGTTTCACGAAGACAGACGAGCCTGACACAGACGTCTGACTTTGGTCGTCAGAATGAAAATTTATTTAAAATAAATTTTCATTCTGACGACCGATCCTGCTGGTGTCACATGGTTGCCATAGTGATATATGGTGTCTTGGGCATTTAAGCTTGGCAGAGCCCATCTTCTCTCCAGGTTTGAACACAGCCGATTTCTTCTAAAATGTGTGTGAGAGAGAGAGAGGTAGTGAGAAATAGATCTGGACGAATTGACCGTAGTACTGAACTAGTACTGTACTGACCTTTGAAGGATGGAAGGCAAAATTGATCTTGGCGAGATTTGAGCTTAGACTGCAGAGACCTAGAATAAATACCAGAATACATTTACTCAACGTTCTCTCCCAATTCGATGTCCTGTCCAATAGATAGCAACTAGATAGATTAAATAATATGGCATAGCAAAAGAAAAAAAGAGTGACAAAAGAAATATACCTATAAGGTCTAATGGGTAGAAGACACTTGTCAGAAAAGAAGAAAAGGAAAATGAAACTATTATAGATAATCTGATATTATAAATAGCTGATAGCAATGGCTTTAATAGTTATAGTAGTGATCTATTCTGACTGACAAAGACATCACACAAATAAATTACATTTTCTTGTAAGATTAAAATAGTTTGTGATATAGCATGTGTGAAAGTTAATGTAATCTTTTGATTATTTTCATATTTTACTTGCCTGTTGTCTTGAATGATTTTTATAATGCTTGGGAGGGAGGAACATGTCTAAAATAAGAATTTATGCCTTCCTTAGAGCTATGTTTTATCAACTGTATCTGTTATGTGGTCGCTTGGCCTGCTAGAAATACCTAGACTCACTTTCCTCACTCACTTTTACTGTGTTTCATTTCATAGGCATGTGGTCTAGAGCAGTGTTACTCAAAGTGGTGGTCCGCGGACCGGTGCCGGTACGCAAGCCATCAGCTACCGGTACGCGGCCAGTGTCCAGGCCATGTAAAGGAATCGTTTGAGGAATTTTTTTTATTACTTTTTTTATGTTTTGATATTGTATTATTTGTTTACAAAATAAATAGAAGATAAAAAAATGGTCAACTATTATTATATTCATTATATATATTGTTTCCGGTATCAATTAATATTACTACGAAATATTAGCGGTACGTGGCACATTGATAGTTTGAGAAGCACTGGTCTAGAGGGTAAGGTGTTGAACTCATTATCATAAAGTCATGAGTTTGATTCCTGGACTGGGCAGTACATTGTAGTTTTGAGCAAGACACTTCATTTCACATTGTTTTTCATGATGAAAGTAGAGCGTCTATCATTAAAATACCCGAGAGACCTCTGAGATGAGATGCACCTTCATAGGAGACCAGCTAAGCCTGCATAAGTGTGAACTGTAACAATCACATGATGGAACTGGGGCTCCTAGTATTAACATGTCTGAGAAACCTCATTTGAGATGCAATCTCATAGGATGTTTCTCAGGTATTTTGATAAAACTTGCATAGGTGGGAGTGGTAAATTAAAAAAAAAGAAGAAAAAAAATCATCACTGAGGTTATTTTGAACAATAATCTTGTTATTCTATTTGTATCAGTATAAACAAAATAGTCCTATGTTTTTAGTGTAGAAGCCTTATTTGACAAACAAATGTAACTCTACCAGGATCAACAGTTCGCTGGGTCTGTTGAATGGAGCTGTGAAGGTGTGTGTTTCTGCAATGGGTGTGACTGTGTGCTGTGGTGTTGTGCGCTGGAGAGGTGTGTTATGGGGGTGTGTTCTGTGGTGGTGGTGTGTGTGCTGAAGGGGTGTGTCTTTTGTGTTGCAGTGTGTGCTTTTTTAATGAAATGAAGAGTATAATAGAAAGCTTCTATTCTGACCAAGATGAGTATTAGAAAAGGTGTATAGGTATGTGTGGGAAGAGGGGTGGTGATATTTTTAGAGAGAGAGAAGGTATAGTTATAGCTTTGATTTATATTCTGTAGTTTATGATATTGAATTAATATAGTATCAACATCCTCAATTGATACTGTGTGTGTTCATATCACTTTATTGACATTGTATTCACTTCTTGGGCAAGACATAATCATCATCATCATCATCATCATCATCATCGTTTAACGTCTACTTTCCACGCTAGCATGGGTTCGAAGGGTTTGTCCCATTTGAGACAAGTTGGGTCGGGTGACCGTGTTTATCTAGTTTTCTACGGCTGGATGCCCTTCCTAACACCAAACACATTTACAGTGTGTGCTGGGTGCTTTTAGCTGTGTCTAATAATAATGATAATAATAATGTTTCTACTTTTGGCACAAGGCCAGCAATTACCCCAGTGCGTTACTGGTGCTTTATTTTATCGACCCCATAAGGATGAAAGGCAAAGTTAATCTCGGCGGATTTGACCTTAGACCGTAAAGGGCCATGACCCTATGCTGCAAAGCAAGGTGTCTGATGCTCTACCGATACTGCCAAACCACCAATAATAATAATAATAATAATAATAATGGTTTCTGATTTAGGCACAAGGCCAGCAAATTTTTTGTGGGGCGAGGAATCTGATGTGGCTTCATAAACAAACATTATTTAAACAATGCTGATATAAAGATATATGGAAACACACCTAATCATTATCATACATCTGGTTCTTTGTGCTGGTGTAATTAAAGGAAAAATAAGCTAAGGAACATAACTCAAGTGGATCAGTGGTATGAATTTTGATATATATGTTAACCCTTTAGCATATACATTGCTCTATATATACTATTATATATACTATTGTATTTTCATAGTAAAGGCTTTACCTCACATAATTATCTCGCATAATATCGAATCTATGAGATCGTGATATTATTTTTTATAGAACAATACCTTAACACTGGTATGAGTAGCCGGTTACAGCTGGTTTGAACAGAAAGAGGTGAGAGAATTCTGGCTGGATATGGCCGTTTTGAATGCTAAAGGGTTAAATCCTTTTGATACCAACTTGTCTCAAACCACCCCCTATGATAATTGTTTTCAACTATTCATATTTAAATATAAAATCTTTTTAAAGAATATCTTTATGTTATGTATTTAACTCCAGCTTTAATGTTTAGTTAGTTTACTAAATCCTTTCAAATTGTTTATTATGTACAAAATTAATTGAAAAACATATGTAGTGCATTTCATTAGAAACATGATAATGAAAGGGTTAAGGAATGATATACTGAATACACAACACAACAAACATTTTAACCCTTTCATTACCAATCTGGCCAAAACTGGCTCTGGTTTTATGAAACGACTATCATTTTTGTATAACTGTACATAAGAAACATGTTAACTTACTATCATCGTAATGAAATAATTAATAATTTTGGTAAATCTTCATGAATTAATTGAAATAGAATGTATTTCATTGAAAATACAGTCCTGAAAGGGTTAAAGACATTATGAGCATTATAATAAGCTTCTTACTCATGCTCTTTCTTGGCATCAAACCTTTTAGTCGCTTCTTACAATGTTCTGTGATATGAGGCGTTGAAAAATATACACACACAATTTCCAATTTGTCTCAACATGTTTGTAATTGTTCCCCTTGCCTATAAAAATCAGGCTATTCCCTCAGCATGTGTAGTTATTTGGAAGTTAATTCAGCCTGTGTTAAGAGTGGGGGAGGAGTGAAGTGTAAGGCTAGCATCCTTACCTCCATTAATCAAAATTGCTACAGAAACGAGTACATACTTGGCCTGGGAGCTGGTAATAAAAAAAAAAAACTTTTTCATTATTTAGCTGCTGTGTAGAGCAGCATATAGTTATGGCTGGCGCTTTACATTCTGAGTTCCAATCCTTATGGGGTCAATAAAATAAAGCACAAGTAACATACTAAGGTTGATTTGACTTTCCCCTCCTCCATTATTAAGCTGGTGTTTGGAGCATAACATAAGACAAACAGTTTTCTATTGTTGAACCAGGGAGCAGTTTCAGGTGACTTGATATTAAAATGGTTAAGCTGGTAAATTATTTTTTGAAATTATCTCCCCTTTTCTTTGAGAGTTGCAAATAATTACCACTAGGTTTTTGCTGTCTTTGGTTAAACTATATTCAATTAACACAATTTATTAAATGTGATTTCTTTTCTACAAAGGAAATCAGAGGTACTCCATGCTCTGTTTAGCATTATGTCCACACTTGTATTGTTTCTGTCTCCTTCATCTGCAATTCCCACCATTGCCCTTATAAAATCCTCACCTTCCCACATTCTTTCTCTTCACCTACTTTTCCCTTTTTTTCTCCCCCTCATCCTCTTTCCTCTTCCCAATGTGGTACATCCTCTCTTGATATGTGAGATTTCCCAACTACCTCTGACTCTTTTTGTTTATCTGTATGGCTGTCTCTCTGCCTGTCTCTGTGTCTCTCTCTTTCTCTCTCTCTTCCACTCCAGTGTACATTTTTTAATGAAAACTTCACAAACTAATTTGTCTAGCAGTACAAAAAAATTCAAATAAAAGAAATATATAATTTCAATTATTTGTCACATTGTTGCAAGTTTTTTTTTTCAGTAGATTTCTATCAAAGATTATAGAACCTTGCTTGTTTGTGCAAGTTTTTATTATACAGTACACTCTATAAATTGGCTGAAAGGTCATCCAGCCATAGAAACCATGCTAAAAAGTCTAAAGAGGACTGACTATTCAATCATCATCATCATCATCATCGTTTGACGTCCATCTTTCACGCTTGCATGGGTTTGGACGGGAATTTTCCCACTTGAGGCAAGATTGGTTGTCTTGCTCGTATAGGACTGTCTGGCGGGTTTTCTATGGCTGGATGCCCTTCCTAACACCAACCACGTTTACAGTGTGGACTGGGAGGTTTTTACCGTGTTACCTACACGGCCACATTACAGCGTGGAATGTGTGTTTTTTTGTCGTGACACCTCCACGACCTCATTTATTTCGGACTGGATGTTGTGGTACCAACATAACTTTACATTAAAAGGGGTGGTGTGGATGGGGTGGGGGTAGTGGGACGGGGGTGTATTTTTGTTAAGAGGTGCCTACTGACTAGGTTTCGCTTTGTACTTAGGCAAGGCGGGTCTTCTGTATTACTGTGTAGCACCAAAGATCTCGGTCTAGTGACATTGTCTTGGAGAGGTGTGTGTGAGGTCGGAATTTATCAAGTCGTCCCAGGTTTTTCTCGGTCTGCCTACTCCGTGGCTACTGTCTATTTTTATCGCCCTGCACTTTTTTATACAGCTGTCGTCTTTCATGCGCATCACGTGACCATACCAACGTAGTCTTCTCTCGAGTAAGCAACATCTGATCCTCTTATTCCTAATTTCTCCCTTAGTTCATTTATGCTTTGCCGTTCACGTATATTACTATTACACATCTAACGGAGCATGCAAGCTTCGTTCCTCTCCAGTCTGCGTATATCCTCTGCACACAATGCCCAAGTCTCACTGCCATGTAACATTGCTGTTCGTATGCAGGCATCATACAGCCTGCCTTTCATTTTTAGAGAGAAACCTTTAGCGGCCAATAGTGGTATAAGCTCTCTGAACTTTTTCCATCCAGTTCTGACTCTAGCTACTGTACTTTCAGAGCACCCTCCACCACTGCTGATTTTGTCACCCAGGTAACAGAAGGTGTCCACTATTTCTATAGAACCATCTGTGCAATTGAAAGAGCTAGTATTTTGTGGGCACTTGCTGCTACTTATTGCACCTGAGCACCGGCCACATATAAAATCTATATTCTTAGTTAGCTTAGCTGTGATCCCACTACATCTTTTATGCACCCATACTTTGCATTTGGGACATAAAATGGAGTTTCTGCCTACTCCTTTCCTACACACTGAGCATGGCCATTTACCAGATGGTACCAGTGCCCTATTTTCCTTCCTACAAACTAGAACTTTAGTCTTAGACAGGTTAATTTTAAGGCCTTTTGATTCTAGGCCGTGCTTCAATGTTTGGAATTTCTTCTCTCGTTCAGCCATTGATTCAGCTATGAGCGTTAGATCATCTGTGTATAGGAGTCCCCATGGGCAGCCGGTCTTGAACACCTCTGTTATAGCCTGAAGGGCAATAATAAATAGGAGGGGGCTAAGGACGGAGCCCTGATGAACACCAACTTTTACGCTAAACTCTTCACTATATTCGTTGTTAATTCTAACCTTGTTGACTGTTTCTTTATACATGGCTAGTATAGCTCTCACAAGCCATTCATCAACACCTAGTTTTCTGAGAGCCCACCAGATAATGGGGCGCGAGACTCTGTCAAAGGCTTTCTCCAAGTCAACAAAAGCTAAGTATAGGGGTTTTAGGAAATAACATTTCTAATACTTGTACCAGACTAAAAGGCACCAAATACACTCTGGAAAGTGGTTGGCATTAGAAAGGTCATTAAACTGCAGAAACCATGCCAAAAATCTTAGAGAGGTCCATTCAGTCACATCAGGGATGTAACAACCTTTCCGGTGCTTGTGCCACAGTAAAATGCACTCAGTACATTCTGTAAAGTGATTGACATTAGAAAAGTCATCTAGCTATAGAAATCATGCCAAAAATAGAACATATTGAGCATGATGTGGTCCCCTGTTTCATTTAGGGAGGATAGTGGCTCCAGTAAATTAGTGACTTGGTCTATAATGACCCATCCATCTTATAACAAGATGGAAAAAGGGGTGAAAAAGTGTTTTCATCATCCTCATCATCAGTTAATGTTCATTTCCCTGCAATCAAGGATTGTACTGTGTTTCAAACTGCTAGTTAATCCATTTTGATACCAACTCGCCCAAAACTGCTCATTGCCTCACAAAACAAAACCATCAATTTTAAACAGTTCCTATTTATATTAAAACCTTCCAATGCAATTTTATATAAGAACCATATGTTAAGTTTCTATGTTAGTAATTAATAATTTTAGTAAATCCCTCAAAATTCTTCATTAATTAATTGAAACAGGTTAAGTTTTTTTAATAATCACTGCTAAATGCGTATGATTTATGTATGGGTTATTCATATATAGTGAAGGTGCATGGCTTAGAAATGAGTTGCAATGTCACTGGTGTCAAGCTGTATTGGTCTTTGCCTTTCCCTTGCACAGCATCTGTGGCATGGAGAGGGGAGATTGGCAAGCATGGGCGACTGCTGGTCTTCCACAAACAAACCTTGCCTGGACTTGTGCCTCGGAGGGGAACTTTCTAGGTGCAAATGCCGTGACTGAAAGGGGGTCTTTACCCTTATCCTATTCATATATGCATGTACACACGGCATTTTGCCATGTATATCCAGGTTTTTCGAAAAGATATACCAAATTCCTGTGTCTTAAAAGGCGACTAAAAGGGTTGGTGTCAGGAAGGGTATGCAACAGTAAAACATTAACTCAAAACATCCTGTCCAACCCAAGCCAGCATGGAAAAGTGGACATAAAATAAAAACGATGAGAATGATGACAGCATGTATACAGTGGCGCTAAGACTAGTGGATGGAAACAATTCTCACCTGGAGGCCCCTGGTCCTTAATGCTTGAAACAGAGTGGACTCCACTAAAAGCACCTAGTAGTGTAGTGTACAGGTTGTACTTAGAAATAACAGAAAGGAATACATACATACAAGTATGTGTGCGCTATTATTATTTTTTCTTCATAGGGATTCAGGCACCCACTGGTGTGTGTGTGCCAGTCACCACAAAATGTCAATTCAAAACTATAAAAAAATGCCAGCAGTAACATCATTTATGTCCCATATGAACAATATTTTTTGCACTATAGCAGTTTGAACAATGTTAAAACCATATTTATACAGTATGGGTTTGTGTCAAGAAAGTCATCCAGTCATTGTTAACCTGCCACCAAAAATCTTGACCAAATCCATGCAAGCAAGAAAATATGAACATTAAAACATATATTTGGAAATTTAAACTATCTTCCAAAATCTTGATTTTTCAGGGACGTACTGTAATTCCCAGCATCGAAGATGCTCTGATATTGTGGGCATACTCCCATTTTGAGTTGCTAAATTTTGATAAATAAATGGGAGTGGGGAGGGACTATGACTAATATAAACTTTGAGATGCAAGGTTAATTTTCCAGATATATTTTAGCTAAAAAAAACAATCAAAACAAAACAGCATCTTTCATGCTGGGAAATATGATAATGTATATCATTAGAAATATGGTCACAAGAGGATTAATGGCATTATGTGGTGAGACAATAATTGTACTCTGACTCATATTATTGTTCTTGAAGGGTAAAGATATTTAATGATAAAATACAGTTTTGGCAGGCAATTAATTATTGGGAAAGCATTTAAGATAATATCTGATTTCATAGTTAAACATATTGAGCTGGCAATAAAATGTAAAAAAATGTTTTTTAATGGTTTTTTTTTTTTATTGAAGAGTTCCCCTTTCCTCCTCATACACTCTATTCCTGTGTATGCACATTACACACACATACACTCACAGCCACCCTTAACCACATACACACTGCATACTTTAATTATACAATCAGTACTTCAATACTGTTTTAATCTATTTGATAAGTGATAATATCTGATAGGGTTGAGAAATGAAAAGCTGTAACTTCTAAAATAGTTTAACCCTTTCTTGACCATAGTTAGTAAAGGGATTTACTAAAATTATGATTCTTAAATATCTTAAAAAGTAATAATCCTATTGGATTTCATGTTAACCCTTTCCAAACCATATCTTTATGAAATACACTATTTGAATTCAATAAGGAATGATTTGGAAAGATTTATTGAATTATTATTTCATTATTAGAATGGTATTTGTAACATAGCTTAATAAATGAATCATCATCATCATCACCGTTTTACGTCCATTCTTCCATGCTAGCATGGGTTAGATGAGTTGTCCTGTTGTGAACAATGCCAAGTCTGGTGATCATGTCATCCTTATACAGAACCGATTTTGGCTTGGTTTCTACAGCTGGATGCCTTTCCTAGTGCCAACCTCATTTACAGTGAGTACTGGGTGCTTTTTGTCATGACGCCTACACGACCACTTTACAGTATGGGCTGGGTGCTTTTTGTCGTGATGCCTACATGACCACTTTACAGTGTGGGTTGGCCGCTTTTTGTCGTGACACCTACACGATCAATTTACATATAATTATGCTGGAATGTTTTAATTTAAATAGGAAGCCTTTAAAATGGGTGGGTTGGTTCATTAATAATTTTTCATCTACAGTTTTCATTACCTTTCACAACAGCTTATTTCTCTTATTGGCATGGATTTGACATACCAATATCTGTTTATCTCAGTGATTCTTAAACAGGAGGCAATTGGCTCTCAGTGGAGGAATTTTATCCAAGTGAAGATTTAGGGAGGAATCCAAACTGAAAAAATAATGTACATTGTGTTATCATCATCACCATTTAACGTCCATATTTCCATGCTGGCATGGGTTAGATGGGTTGTCTCGTTTGAGAAAAATTGGGTCAAGTGATTGTGTCTTACACAGAACTGCTTCTGGCTTGGTTTCTATGGCTGGATGACCTTCCTAACACCAACTACATTTACAGTGTGGCTTGGGTGCTTTTTGTCATGACACCTACACAACCACCACTTTACAGTGTGGGTTGGGTGCTTTTTTGCCGTGTCGCCATCATGACCACTTTACAGTGTGATGATTCTCTAATATATGCTTCAGTCTGTCCTCATGAGAGATGTATGGGAGGGTTGGGTTGGGGTGGTGCATATATATATATATATATGTATGCTTCAGCTCGTGCCCATATATGTATACGAGGGGGGATCAAAAAGTTTGCGGAATTTTATCATAGCAAGAAAAAAATCAGGTTAAAACAATATTAAACGTGTCAGAACATTGTCACTGAGTGTTTACCTTGCTATTAGTCACTTGTAGTTAGTTATGCGCGGACTATTGTACAGTACTGATACGCTTTAAAAAGCCTCTTTTTGGAACAATGGAAAATAGTTATTTTGAGATAAGATCGAATATCAAGTTTCTGGTGAAACTCAAATGGAAAGGGACACACATTATGGAGGCTTTAGTTAAAGTTTACGGTACTACTGCTCTAAAGAAAACTGCTGTCTACAAGTGGATTCAGCGATTCAAACAAGAGAGAGACGACCATCGCAGTGGAAGACCAGGAACATCAAAAAATAACCAAAACGTTGAGGCTGCTCAGACTTTAATTGAAGAAGATCGAAGAATAACAGTTAATCAGTTAGCTAAGTCCCTAGACATTTCATATGGTTCGGCAAATTCAATTCTGCACGATAATTTGTGACTAAGCAAGCTTTCAGCGCAATGGGTCCCAAAAGCGTTGCGCCCTGATCAGCTGATTCTTTGAAGTGATCTGTCTTTGGCGATATTAAACAAAATTGAAGTTGATGAAGAACATTTCCTGACCAGAATCATCACCGGAGATGAAACCTGGATCTACCAGTATGATCCTGAATCCAAACAGCAGTCAAAACAGTGGCTTCCACGTGGATCATCGGGACCAATCAAGTTCAAATCTCAAAAGTCGGATCAAAAAGTGATGGCCACCATTTTCTGGAATTCAGATAGGGTGATACTAATAGATTATCTTGAAGGTAAAAAAACTGTGACAGGAGCTTATTATGCAAATGTTTTAAGGAAGCTGAAAGAGGCATTAGTCAAGAAACGAAAAGGGAAACTTCATGGTGGGATCTTGTTTCACCATGACAATGCACCACCGCATTCTGCGCGGGTTGCAAAAGTTCTTCGAGAATTTCGATGGGAAGTGCTTCCTCACCTGTCTTATAGTCCAGATTTAGCCCCATCAGACTTTTTCCTCTTTACAAAACTCAAAGAAATGCTAAAAGGAACCCGTTTTAGTGGTGTTGAAGAAGCTAAAAACACTGCCAACACATGGCTTCGAACAAGGCCTTCAACTTTCTTTAGAGACGGCTTACGAAGCTGGAAGTATCGCCTTGTCAAGTGTATTGACCTGGATGGCAACTATGTAGAAAAATAAATTGAAGGTAAATCATATTTTTTGAAAAATAGATTATTTTCTGAAAAATTCCGCAAACTTTTTAGATTTCCCCTCGTATATCAAATGAAATACCAATTCACTCAAATATAATGTATATTGTGTACATTTATCAAATGATGTACTAGTATAATGTACCAATTATAATGAAGTGCCAACTATAATTGCAATCAAGAATTAACAGTTCACAAAAAACTACTACTTCAGACTTAATCCTCTTTGAGACTGTACAATTATTGAAGTTTAAAAAACTTGCTTGTGTTAATTTGATGCTCAGGTGAAAAATGACTAAATGACAATTCAAAATGGGGAGGCATTGAAGAAACCTTAATTGCATAAGGAGGAATATGTTTTGGGTCTTTGAGAACCATTGCTTTATATGCTTTAGTGTTTTGACAAGTCATCAGTCTTATACATGACAGAACACTATGTGGGAATCAAATTGCACTTCTGTTATATACTGGACAACTGTGGGGAATCAAATCACACTTCTGTTTTATACTGGACAACTGCATAGACCACTGTGCTAAGACAACCAGACAGATTTTAATCTCAAATGTTTTGTCATATTTTAACAGCTACTGTGTTTATGCTGCCCTCTTTGCAAAATAAAGAAAATTATTATTATTAAAGGTAATATGAAAGAAAAGATAAAAGCACCCAGCACACCCTGTAAATGTGGTTGGCATTAGAAAGGGCATCCAGCCATAGAGACCAAGCCAGAAACAGTCCTGCATGAGCAAGAAATGGTCACCTGATATCCATTATCTCACAATGGGATACTCGTCTAACCCATGCTGACATGGAAAATAGACATTAAACAATGATGATAATGAATATATATCATCATCATCGTTTAACGTCCATTTTCCACGCTAGCATGGATTAGACAAGTTGTCCCATTAGAAGCAAGTTGGGTCAGATGACCATATCTTGTTCCTATAGGACTGTTTCTGGCTAGATTTCTACGACTGGATGTCCTTCCTGACACCAACCACATTTAGAGTATATGTATATACGAGGTGTCAGAAAAGTTCCAGAAAAGATTTATTTCAAACCCAAACTTCACACTAAGAGTTTTCTCCTTCAAAGTAATCCTCCTGGAGTCTAATGCACTTTTCCATCCTTTTCTGCCACGCTTGCATGCACTCCTGGAAGGATTCTTCCGGGATCTCCGCAGTTCCGTCGTCACAGCCTTCAAAACGGGTCCCCTCCGGGTCGTACTCGAAGATCCATGACTCATCACCGGTGATGACTGTCCCTAGCAAGTCTGGTTCGGTTTCAAGACGCTCAAGGATATCCTGGCACACTTGCATGCGTCGACCCTTCTTGTCTTCGTTCAGCAGTTTTGGCACCATCTTCGCGCAACTTTCCCCATGTCCAAATCTTCAGTGAGAATCTTCCAGACGCTGTCCCGATTCATGCCCAGCTCATTTGCCATCAGTCGAACAGTCAGCCGACGATCGCTACGCACGATCTGCCTGACGCACTCAACATTGACTTCAGTCCTGGTTGTTGAGGGCCTTCCGCTCCTGGGGTCATCTTGCACCACTCAAAAGCACGTGAGTGTGACATCGTCTCATCTCCATACACTTGCTGCAGCAATCCCAATGCTTCTGACGGAGTTTTCCCCAAACCGTACCAGAAACCTCAAGTCTGTTCGTTGCTCTGTGCTCATTGCTTGACGACCTGAAACAGAGGAGATGTATATAAAATTATGAAGAAAAAAGTTTGATCGCTGTAGAGAGCTAAGATTACAGTTACATACTCCAGGGGGATTACTTTGAAGGAAAAAATTCTTAGTGTGAAGTTTGGGTTTGAAATAAATCTTTTGTGACATCAGACCTGGAACTTTTCTGACATACCTTATATATATATATATATATATATATATATAGTTACCACAATAGTATATGCCTGGTCAATGTAGTTAAACACTTTCTGATATGCAGAACTTCAAGCACATGGCCCCAGCAGTCAGAATAGAGAATGCGTTACCCTAGATGATAGTGAGGGAGACACATTAAAATAGGCATTCCAATTTGCAGGGGTTCACTCCTGCAAGAAGCTAACTCCATCCCAATAGCATTAAGGAGTGATTTAGGGACCCAGAATGCCAGGAGTCTCCACTACTGTAGGTTCAATGACAAATGTACCAGAAATATCATCATCATAGTCATATATGTATATAACTATATATATATATATATATATATATAGTTATGTAATAAACAACATAAGGCAATTATTTCATTTACCACTGGTTTCTTAAAAGCAAAAAAATTATATATATATATATATGTGTATATATAGCATAGCATACACATACAAATGTGTGTGTGTGTGCATGTGTGAAGATATAGCTTGCTATTATTTTTTCTTCATAGTGAATCAGGTTCCCACTGGTATATATACTACTCTGTTGACATATATTACCACCACCACCACCACACATTACTCACCACTACTTACCTGTCTTTTCTTTAATCTTAGATTACTTTTGTAGTTAATAGAAGCAGTGACTTAGCACTTTTCACTTTTTCTGTCATTTCCTTTTCTTTCTTCTTTGGTTTATTGGTTTGCTTCTTTAAAGTCTGTCTCTGTTTGTCTTTCTCTCTTTTCCTCTCTTTGTCTCTATCACTATCTATTTTTCTCTCCCTATCTTTCTCCCTCTCCCTATTTATATCTATGTATGTATCTATTTATCTCTACCTTTCTTTATCTCTCTTTCTCAACCTATTAAAACAAACTATACTCTTACATCATACTTCATATTTCAACAATTAACCCATTAGCATTTACACTACTCTCTATATATTATATTTTCATGGTAAACACTTTATCTCACATAATATCGAATCAATGAGATTTTAATATTTATTTTGAGAATAATACCGTAACATCAGTATGAGTGGCCGGTTACGGCTGGTTTGAATAGAAAGAAATGAGAGAATTCTGGCCGGTTATGGCTGGTTTAAATGCTAAAGGGTTAACTCTTTTGTAAGCATTGCCTAATGAAGAGTTATGGGAAGTTTAGTGAAATAACTTTCAACTTAATGATTTCTAATTTAAACACAAGGCCATCAATTTTGAGGAAGGAGAAGTCAATTATATCAACCCCAGTACTTTACTGATACTTTATTTGATCAACCTTTAAGGATAAAACCTATGCCAGCATGGAAAAACGGTGATGATGATGACTTCAGTGGGAATGTAAAGTCCATAACTAAATACTGCAAAGCATTTTGTCCGATACTCTGATGATTCTGCTAATCTGCCACCCTGGTTTCTAATTAAGGCATAAGTTCAATGATTTGGGGGGACTGAGAAAGTTAAATATATCAACCACAGTGCTTTACTTTTATCAATCTTAGAAATTGATTTCTGGAGGATCTGAACTCACAACAAAGAAAGTCATAACAAAATATCACAAATCATTTTAACCAGTGCTCAACTAATATTATCTTTCAATATACAAATATTTAACTACTGAAATCTAATACTGTCTGGCATGTAATAATGAAATTTCAGTTCAAGGTTTGAATTTCAATTTGATCATTCTAATAGAGGTAGTTTCAAGTGGGTTGGTGTTTAACTCTTAACATCTTGTAATGTCTAAAAATGGGTTTCTTAATTCAAATTTTTATTGTATCGTTACTAATGGACAGATTGTTGTGACAATTTGTAGTTAAGACTTCCATTTTCATAGTACTGTTTTATACTTTGCAAGAATGTTTTACTAATGTGGCTAGAACTCATTAACAGTTAAAAGGTTAAAAGAAAGGTTTAGATATCAATGGGAAGATAGATATATTGATAGGTGGTGGTGGTGGTTAGATAATTTGCCCTTTATCACTGAACAATGACTGTATGTTCTATATACTTATGAGAAGAGTTTTATTGTTAATTTCTCATTCTATGTAAATAACATTGTGTGTGTAATTAGTTTAGAAGTGCCATTATGTGCAGCCGGCAAATTACCATTTGTTAGAGCATGGGGCAAAATACTTTGCATCATTTGTGCTCCTACCTAGGTCAACTTTGCCTTTCCTTCTAGGTTCAATAAAATACCAGTCCAAGGAAGGAAATTAATGGGATTGTTAGAGGTTTTGACAAGATACCTTGTATTTATTTTGACTCTTTGCTTTGAGTTTTTGAGTGGTAGATTTAATCAGTCGTCCAATTTAACACCATCTTGTTCTTGGGTGCTTTTAACCCTTTCATTATCATATTTCTTAAGAAAGACACTGCCTGTAAGTATCAAATAATTTTGAAAATCTAAGAATTTGGAAGGATTTAGTAATATAATTAACTTTCTCATTATTAATCTAACGTTTGGAATATAATTTAACAAAGTAATTATGATGGAAGGTTTTTATAAATATAAACACTTTAACCCTTTTCATACCCATGTTTCTAGTGAAAGACACTGCCTATAATTCTCCAATAAGTTGGAAAATAATCAGGAATTTGAGAGATTTAGTAATATAACTAACGTCCTCATTAGTAATCAGGTATTTGATACATTATACCTTTAACAATGGTGCTTACATAAAATTATAATGGAAGGTTTTTAGATAGATATAAAGAGTTTTAAATTATCATCATTATATCATAGAAGCCGGTCAATTGGCAGAATTGTTAGAACGTGGGATAGATTAGTGTGCAGTATACATTCCAGTACTCAGAACTGTGAGTTCAAATCTTTTTACGGTCACCTTTGCCTTTCATCCTTTCGAGATTGATAAAAAGTACCAGTCCATTACTGGGATCAATTCTTCCTTTATATCACTTTCTCACTATCATCTGTTTCCTTACTTGAGAAGAAATTGACCATATCTAAATCTGAAGTGAGAATGGGCTCCAAACAGGTTTGAAAAAAGCCCAAGAAATGCTGTATGTCACTTTTGTGCCCCTACAACTTTACCAGTAGTTACGGATCCATACATACATTGTATCATAAAAACAAGAGCTGGTTTCAGCTGGTGTGGTGTGAAAAGGGTTAATAGAGCTCATTCTGTTTGTAAGTTTGTGGGTCCAATTGTTGGACTGGGTGACACATTTGTGTCCTTCAACAAGATGCATCATTTCACTCTGCTCTAGTCTACTTGGCAGGGAAAAAAATGAGTACCAGCAACAGCAGCTGGGGGTGGGGAGGAGGTATATTCCTTGTAACAGACTGGTATTTGGTCCAGTTGGGGACAGTCTTTTCATGATAGGATTGGGGGTCTCTAACATTAAATCACCTGAGAAACCTCTTATGCGATGCAATTTCACAGATCAGCTAGACCTACATAGATGTGAGCTGTAACAACATTAGTGCAGTTAAGTAAATAGATTGTGGCCCAGAAACATCCAATAACCATGGTTGGCTGGATTGTTCCAATGAAGAAACCCCACTTCCTACCAAAAGTTCAAATATTAAACTTGTGTGTAAAAAAAATACCATGCAGGCACATTTTATTTTATGTGCTCACCTAGCATACGAGAGATGTGTGGTTCAATTCCCCACAATTATTTCTGTCTACCTTTTTCCACCTCCAGGGGTATTTGTTTTACTTGATTTATTCAACTATTTGTAGGTATCAATTATTATTATAGACATCTGCAATATGGAAATTGCATTTTCAAATTAAATTTCCAATACTTCTTAAGTCAACCAAACCCTGTTTATAACATATATATATATATATGGAAGATGGACATTAAACGATGATGATGATATATAAATGTATGTATGAGATAAAGAAGTTTCACTTTAAAATGCTTTTATTGCATATCAAATGTTACATATGCTTCACAGATGATTGGCTCAAAGTCTTTATTGATGTAATAGACCTGACTCCAGGACAAGTCTGAGATGAAAATGGCTTGATTTGGGTTCACACGTCTGATGAGCAGATTGATACTGGTGTCAGGTCTATGACATTGACAAAGGCTTCAAGCCAATCCTCTGTGAAACGTATGTAATGTTCAATATGCAGTTAAAACATTTTAAAGTGAAACCTTATCTCATACGTAAGATATACACTGAGCTACAGCACCAGGTGCTCATATGGGTTCCACCTCCAGTAATCAATAAAATTACTGAATAACCTACATATATGTGGGGGTGTATATGTATGTGCAGTTTGTATTCAGTATTTTGTCCAAATATGTTGTATTTTTTTGTACTTAATATACATTTTCTTTCCAAGTATGCCAAGTATAAGAATTTTCAAATTGAAAAGACACAACAGAAAGAGATATAATTGTTAAAATTTATTATTTTTCAAATTAGATGCCTCTTTCCCCATTTTATATAATTATTATTATTACCATATTAAATAAAGTACCACTAACGCACTTGGGTCGATTTAATCGGCTTTCCCCTCCTTGCAAATTGCTGGCCTTGTGCCTAAAATAGAAATAGTTATTAATATTGTTATTATTGTTATAATTATTATTATCAACTATACTAGTCGAGTGTTGCTGACTTGTGGGTTTATGTTGTACACCTATTGTCATGTGTAGAACAGATCCGGCTATCAGCTGAGTGCATTGTGAAGATCGTCTGTCTACCTTCCTTTATCCGAGAAGGACATGCAGTTTTTATCTGCCTAGTGGTCATGGTGAAAGAGGTCATGTGGTGAACACAAGGTTTGAATGAAGACAAGTACTTTCCTCTTTGGCAAACTCTGATTAAATTTTTTAGGTTTCACTTGAAGAGGAAAATTAGAGTGGAAAGGGAAGCGATATTTTCCAACCAGTTTGTTGAAAGGTGGATGAGACTGGTGACCATGGTTCCAATGAGTGGCGCTGCCCTGAGTTTATGTCTATAAATTGGAGCTGAAGTACTAAGAGAAGGTACTTGCCCTAGTGGTCTGAGCAACCATGTTTTATGGGGGTTTTCCACATATAGCCCTCGGATGTATTCTCCCTATTGAGGAATACATATTACTTAAAATTTTGTTATTCCCACCTCCCTGGACGTCTCCTTCCTATTGAGGAATACTCATTGTTATCTTGCTTATATTATTAAACCTGTTTAATTTGGTGTATTGGCAGTATCGGTAGAGGGTCTGACGCCATGCTTTTGCAGCATAGTTATGCTCCTATACATTCTAAGTTCAAACCCCACCGAAGTTACCTTTGCCTTTCATCCTTATGGGGTCGATAAAATATAGTAGCAATAATTGTTTCTACTATTGGCCCAAGGCCAGAAATGACCCAGTACATTACTGGTACTTTATTTTATCGACCCTGTAAGGATGAAAGGCAAAGTTAACTTCGGCGGGATTTGAACTCAGAATGGCAAGGGCCATAACTCTATGCGTCAAAGCATGGCATCCGACCCTCTACCGATACTGCCAATCCACCGCCCAAAATATAGTAGCAATATTGCACTGGGATAATTGCTAGTCTTGTGCCAAAAGTAGAAACAATTATTAAACCTGTTTACTTGCAAAACCAACACACTCACTGTTTTGTCCTCTGCAATTATTAATGTTTTTCTTGTTGTAAACCCTTTGTGGTTAACAATGAAATCATTATCATCATTATTACTAGTAATAGTATTTTGTAAGCTGTATTTTTACAAACATTGGATCAAGTTTCTTCCCATGGAAATGAAATCAGTGAAGTGGAAATCTCAGTTTCTAGTCATTGTGTGTGGCTAACTATCAGCATTCTTTTATTCTTTTCAGTCGTTAGGTTGTGGTCATGCTGGGGCACTGCATTTACTTCTGTGATAAGACAGTATTTTTTTTTCCTCTGTGGAAAACTAATTAGGTTGGAACAAATCTTTATTTACCCACCCAACTAGACTCCACCTCTTTTCTCTGGTTCCATGCCTCTACTCAGCTTCTATCCCTCCACACCCCCTCTGCTCTGTTGCCCTCCTATTTTCTCCTGTGTTACAGTTTCAATTGATCTCTGAAAAAAATACTGATATGAATTATTGAATTTTTAATGAGACTTGAAAAAAAGTTTATTATATATTTAGCAAGTAATATATGTAAGTCTGTGTGTCTGCATAGGTATATGTGTATATGTATGTTTGTATGCATATATGTATGTGTGTATGTAAGTGAATATGTGTATGTGCATGTATGTGTATGCATTTGTAAATGTGTGTTAGATTTAATAAGTTGCCTGATTTCTGGCCATTGAATGTTATTAGCTGAATTTGGTCTGTTGTAAACCACGCATGCACGTACATACACTGCATGTTGTAAAATGCAACTAACAGAATTGGCATTAGGAAGGGCATTTGGCTGTAAAACATCTCAAAACAACCCATTCCAATGTGAAAAAGTAGACATTGAATCACAACCTATAGATATACAAAATATGTTTGTTGAAATTTTAAATTTTCCTAGGAAAAATAGAAACTTACCTGTCTTGCTTTTTGTTGATTTTTTTTCTTGTCAAATCTGTCAATGCCATATCAGCATCATCATCATCTTCGTTTAACGTCCATTTTCCACGCTAGCATGGGTTAGACGGGAGTTGTCCCACTTGAGGCAAGGCTGGTCGGGTGACCGTGTCTCGCTCATATAGGACTATCTGGCAGGTTTTCTACGGCTGGATGCCCTTCCTAACACCAACCACATTTACAGTATGGAACTGGGAACTTTTTACCTTATTACCTACACGGCCACATTACAGCATGGACTGTGTTTTTTTTGTCATGACACCTACACGATCTCGATCTCATTTTCTCGTGTTGTTGGTGGGAGTGGGAGGTTGGGGTAGTGGATTGGGGTGTATATTTGGTTAAGAGGTGCCTACTGACTGTAGGTTAACTTTGTACATAGGAAAGGCGGGTCTTCTGTATTACTGCGTAGTGCCAAAGAACCATGTCCAGAGGCATTGTCTTAGAGAGATGTAAGTGTGTGAGGTCGGAATTTATCAGATCATCCCAGGTTTTTCTGGGTCTACCTACTCTGTAACTACCATCAATTTTGATTGCCCTGCACTTTTTTATGCAGCTGTCGTCTTTCATGCGCATCACGTGACCATACCAACGTAGTCTTCTCTCAAGTAAACAGCATCTGATCCCTCTTATTCCTAATTTCTCACTTAGTTCATTTATGCTTTGCCATTCACGTATATTACTATATCACATCCAACGGAGCATGCATGCTTCATTCCTTTCCAGTCTACGCAGGTCCTCTGCAGGTAATGCCCATGTCTCACTGCCATAGCATTGCTGTTCGTATACAGGCATCATACAATCTGCCTTTCATTTTTAGAGAGAAACCTTTTGTGGCCAACAGAGGTATAAGCTCTCTGAACTTTTTCCATCCCGTTCTGACCCTGGCTACTGTACTTTCAGAACACCCACCACCCTGCTGATTTCATCACCCAGGTAACGGAAAGTGTCTACTATTTCTATAGAACCATCTGGGCAATAGAAGGAGCTAGTATCCTGTGGACACTTGCTACTTATTGCACCTGAGCATTGGCCACATATAAAGTCTACGTTCTTAGATAGTTTACCTGTGATCCCACTACATCTTTTATGTACCCATAGTTTGCATTTGGGACATAAAATGGAATTTCTGCCTACTCCTTTCCTACACACTGAGCATGGCCATTTCCCTGAGGGCACCTGTGCCCTATTTTCCTTTCTACAAACTAGAACTTTAGTCTTAGACAAGTTAAATTTAAGGCCTTTTGATTCTAGGCCATGCTTCCATGTTTGGAATTTCTTCTCTAGTTCAGCCATTGATTCAGCTATGAGCGTTAGATCATCTGCGTATAGGAGTTCCCATGGGCAGCCACTCTTGAACTCCTCTGTTATAGCCTGAAGGGCAATAATAAATAAGAGGGGGCTAAGGACAGAGCCTTGATGAATGCCAACTTTTACACTAAATTCTTCACAGTATTCATTGTTAATTCTAACCTTACTGACTGTTTCATTATACATAGCTTGTATAGCTCTCACAAGCCATTCATCTACACCTAGTTTTCTAAGAGCCCACCAGATAATGGAGCGGGGCACTCTGTCAAAAGCTTTCTCCAGGTCTACAAAAGCTTAGTGCTAGGTACTTCTCTTGTAGTTGTCGTACAAGGAAAAGAGCGTCTGTGGTACTTTTACCTGACACAAACCCAAACTGCATTTCATCTAGATCAATTCGCTCTCTGATTAGTTGCGCTATAACTCTTTCTGTGACCTTCATGACCTGATCAACTAATTTAATGCCTCTATAGTTTCCCCTATCTAGAGCATCCCCTTTACCCTTGTAGCAGTTAATGATGATGCTGCTACGCCAGTCTTTCGGTATGACCCCATTCTGTATTACTTGGTTAACTATACGGGTGACCATAGTGTGTCCCACCATACCAGATGCCTTAAACATCTCAGCAACTATCTCCGAAGGCCCAGCTGCCTTGCCTGTCTTCATATCTTTGATTGCCGTACTTATTATACTACCTTTAACTTGCGCCGCTGGTCCTTCTATTGGATCGATTTGGGGCAGACTATCTTTTTCCCATTTATTCTCCTCATTTAATAGTCTCTCGTAGTGACACTTCCAGGCTATCTACTTATCAGTATCAGTGATCGCAAGTACACCATTATCATTACGGACACACTTCTCCCCGACAATATCACGGTTTTCCTTGACACATTGTCTAACAATCCTGAACACCTCACATTTTTGGTCCTCACGTTGTAGAACATGCTTGAACTTTCTATCCTCTGCTACCCTTTTTGCAAGGTACACTTGTCTCCTAGCTTCTCTCCTGGTCACTTAGTGCTCTCTACTTGCCCCATCCTGCCATACTTTCCAAGCCTGCTTTTTGGCCTTGATTATCTCTTCCACTTTACTGTTCCACCACCAAGTTACTCTCCTCCTGCCAATAGGTCTGCTCCAGCCACAGATTTCATCCGTTGCTTTCAGCAGGTTCACTTTCAAGAATTGCCACTGTTGCTCTATATTGCACGTCTCTAATTGCTCTTCCTTATTGTCAAAGGCATCAAGTAATAAGCTTTTAAATTTGTCACTGGCTATGGGGTCCTTCAACTTCTATATTCTTCTCCTCAAGGCAGGCCTCCTCTGTCGTCGAGTATGTCTATTCCTGACTATGAGGTCACTAACTACTAGGCTATGTTGGGAGGTGCATTCTTCACGGGGGAGGGATTTAGTGTTTACAACAGACATTTTGTCCCGTCTTCTAGTAAGGATATATTCTATCTGGCTGGCGTGTTCCCCTGATCTATAGGTGATAGAGTGGTTTTCACGTTTTTTTAAGTTTGTGTTACAGATAGTTAGGCTATTTGCGTCACAGAATTCCAGGATTCTGAAGCCCTCCTCATTTCTATTTCTAACCCCATAGCGGCCATGGATTCCATCATAGCCATCACTATGTTGTCCAACGTGACCGTTTAGATCGCCAGAAATAATTAAGTAGTCACTGTCGGTTATTTGGGAGGTAGTGTGCATTAGCATCTCATAGAACCTGTCCTTTATAACATCAGGTAGACCAGATTGGGGTGCATAAGCAAATATTATTGTCACAGTAGTTCTATTTAGTACTAGTCTTAATTCAATTATTCTGTCATTCACTCTATTTACGTCAATTACCTTATCTACCCATTTTTTAGCTAACATAATTCCTACACCACCCTGTCCCTTGTCATTTCCCATCCAGAAAAGTTTATAGCATCATTTTTTACCCACGATGAATCTGGCAGACAATAAAATCATAAGTTGAAATTATTGTCTTTGAATTACTACAGCTACAATACAGTAGTTATACCTGTTATAAACAAAACTTTTCCTGAGACCCAGATCAAGGCCAACTACATGATCTTGACTGAGCTTGTCTGTGCAAGACATGTTAGAAATTGCTGCTCAATCTGGAATTTGGAGACAAAAACTTACCCTAGAGGTGTTTAAAATTTAAAAATGACAAACAAGGGAGATAACTTAAATAATTGTTTCTACTTTTGGCACAACTTAAATAATTGTTTCTACTTTAGGCACAAGGTCAGCAATTACCCAGTGCATTACTAGTACTTTATTTTATCGACCCCGTAAGGATGAAAGGCAAAGTCAACCTTGGCGGGATTTGAACTCGGATCGTAAAGGGACGTAACTATGCTGGAAAGCATGGCATCAGACCCTCTACCGATACTGCCAATCCACCGCCAACTTAAATAATGTCACAACTTAAATAATGTCATCTAATCCAAATGTTTGGAAAATAAAGACAATGTAGTTAGGAGTGGATTTTGTCTTTAAAGTCAACTGGTGAAAGCAATGGACATCTTCCTATCTTGTTAGATCTCCTCAGCAAAGCATATTCAACTCAATTGAAAAAAACTTTGAGGAGATAAATATATATATATATATATAGAATTAGAGGAAACATTGAGATGTTGATTATGCACATTGGCAATCGTTCCAAGGGAAAATACCTCTGAGGTGCTTTCTTCATGCTAAATACGCATATTGTATTATTTGTTATATTTCATTATTTAGTTATTTTTTTATGTGTTTGAATTTAATTTAAATTATGTTTTATTAGAAAACTACTGCAATGCAAATTGGACATTAATTGTTAAAAATTTAATAAAAACTAAGATATGCCAGCTTAAGAGCATCACCAGATATCCTGCTCTGAATTAGTTCCTTCAATTATTCTTTTGATAAAGGTATTTTATTTTGAAATATAAGGACCAATAAGCAAATGCTAGGTTACACCCAACATATTTGCTATCATATCTTTTACCAATGGATGTCCAATTCACATTGTAGTTAACCCTTTAGCATTTACATTATTCTACTATTGTATTTTAGCAGTAAAGGCTTTATCTCACATTATATCAAATCTACGAGATTTTGATATTATTTATTTTGGGAACAATACCTTAACATTGGTATAAGCGGCCAGTTATGACCAGTTTGAACAGAAAGAGGCGTGAGAATTCTGGCCAGATATGGCTAGTTTAAATGCTAA
Source organism: Eledone cirrhosa (assembly GCA_964016885.1). Taxonomy (NCBI): domain Eukaryota; kingdom Metazoa; phylum Mollusca; class Cephalopoda; order Octopoda; family Eledonidae; genus Eledone; species Eledone cirrhosa. Next base: position 60,763 of record CAXHJY010001663.1, read on the forward strand.
ATGGTTAAACTCTATTTTCTATACTTTACACTTTGCTTCAATCAAATTACAAACCCTCTTATTCAAATTTCATGTTTTTTTCATTTCTAAATTAGATCACTCTGATAGCCAGCTCCCCAAGGACAATAGTGTGGATCACTTTGATGATGTCACCATGGCAGCGAATACCGCGATCAAAGGGCAGATTGGAATGTTCCAGTCATGCTATCGGCCAAAACCTGTTTCCAGTGAGAAGCCATCAGATGGCAGCATGCACTTCAGCATCATCCGACATCCGAAAGAGTTGCTTGATGTTATGAATATATTATGGCACTCTAGGAAACTTTGTGATGTTACGTTTAAAGTTGGTGAAGAATCCTTCCAGGTTTGTTGTAGTTTTCTGCTATTTTTCATCATGATCATCATCATTGTCTCCATCACCATTATTATCATAATTATTATTGTCATCATCATCATTATTATTGTCATCATCATCATCATCATCTTCACAACAATCATTATTGTCATCACCCTCATCATCACTATCACCACTCTTATCATCACCACTCTTGACCTCATCTTCATATTCATAACCACCCATGTCGTTATCACTCATCATCAACATCATTGTCATCATTATTGTCATCATCATCATGATTGTATGCCTGTTTTAGGGAGAGTGGGGATTCAACAATAGCATGGGATGGAGAAGATGATTTGCTATTTTTAGAAAACTTTGTGGTAGTTTTTAAGAAATTGAACAGGCAAATTGGTGGTGTCAGATAGAATATCTTGTGATATTTGTTTTGGCACTCTGCACTGTGAGTTCAAATCCCACTCAAGTGAGCTTTGTCTTGCATCTTTTTTTTGGGGGGAGGGGGTCAATAGAATATAGTACCAGCCCAAGGCAATGTGGAATTGTTAGAATGTTGGATGAGATGCCTTGTGGTATCTTTTCTGGCACTTTGTGTTTACATTCTACCTAAAGATTAAAATACCACTGATTGTCAAAGCTAATCACCCAATCACAGGATCACAATTGATTATGAAAGCTGAAATAGGTGGTGTAGGATTGTGGCCATCTGCTAAATATTTAAGTACAGCACTAAATGTTCAATTCACTAATGTACTTATTTTAATGTGACATGAAAAAATATGTTGTTTGGTTAAGAGAATTTTCATCATTATCATCATTTAATGTCTAATTTCCCTGCTAGTAAGGGGTTGATGGATTGTCAACAGACCAGGTTGTTACTGAAGCTACAGTACTGATCCCATGGATGTGCTGGGCACTTGCATCTAGCTTACATACACAACTTACTGCTCACAACTTGCTTAAATATGATCCCATGCACAGAATACATTTTATTGTGGTACCAGCATTAGGGAGGTTGTCATGTCTTTGAGACAGCTGAAAAGTCCTCACAACCCTTTGTTTTTAGTGTTTTTCCCATGGCTGGGCACCCTTCGTATCACCAACCATTTTATAGTGTACTGGATGCATTTATTTTCCTAATCACCAGAACTGTCATGTCTATTATGCAATTGTAAAGCCCTCCTAACCCATTTGTTTGGCAGCTTTTCCCTTCCTATCATCTACTACTTTACAGAGTGTACTGGGTGTGTTTGTGTAAATCACCAACACTACAGGTTATCATGTCTTTGACACAGCTGAGGAACACTCCCAGTCATTTCTTTGGCGGCAAGTTATTTATGTAAATATATATTTTTAATGGATACACTTTAAATATTTATTTAAAGATTTTTTTTTCTTTTCCATTTTCTTCTAGGCCCATAAAATAGTGCTAGCTGCAGCCAGTCCATATTTTCGTGCCATGTTTACTGGTGGAATGAAAGAGGAAGATATGACCGAGATTCCTTTGCACTGCATATCACCATGCATACTTGGTATTCTTATAAATTTTGCCTACACATCTGAAATTCAAATCAATGAAATGAATGTTTGCCAGTTACTTCCAGCTGCTACCATGTTTCAAATCACACGCATTGTAGAAGCTTGCACTGTGTTCCTTGAGCAACAATTGGATCCTAGTAACTGCATTGGTATTGCAGACTTTGCCAGTGAACATGGCTGTATGGACCTGTACAGTAAAGCAGGAGAATATATCTACCAGAATTTCTGTAAAGTAAGCAAATGTGAAGAGTTTTTGATGCTCTCTCCTTGTCGACTGGTTAGCCTTATCAAACATGATGAGCTAAACGTTGCCTGTGAATCTGAAGTGTTCAATGCGGTTATCCGTTGGGTGGAGCATGACTCAGATAAACGCCTTAGTAAGCTGGAGAGTTTACTTGGAGCTGTTCGGTGCCACTTTCTTTCACCAAAGTTCTTGGAGAAACAACTTAAGATGTGCACATTACTGAAGAAAAATCCACAATGTCAGACTTATTTAACTCGCATTTTTGAAGAACTGAAACTCCACAAACAGATTCCTGAAGTTTGCCGCAAGCCTTGCAAACCGATGGTTATTTTTACTGCTGGGGGTTACCTCCGACAATCTCTTAGTAACTTTGAATTCTTTAACTTAGAGACATCTGAGTGGCGGCGATTACCTGACCTCCCTGTGCCACGTAGTGGGTTGAGTGCATGTGTTGTAAAGGGCATTCTCTATGTTGTTGGTGGACGGAACAACTCACCTGATGGCAATATGGATTCTGCTTCCTTGGATATGTATGACCCTTACCGAAATATGTGGCGGCCTTGTGCACAGATGTCTGTACCAAGGAATCGAGTTGGTGTTGGAACAATTGATAATATGATTTATGCCATTGGAGGCTCACATGGATCACAACATCATGAAATTGCTGAAAGGTAACTTTATATATTTCTTCATAATTGTTAATAATCTTAGAATCCTACATCAGATTTTTATCTAAGAAATTATTTATATTTTCTGATGGTGGAGAATATTTGAGCCAGAGTATTTGAAATTCTTTCTTGCTTGTTGGTGAAAGAGAGAGAGTGTAATATAATGTAATAATGAAAATATTGTGTACAGTGCTCAGGTGCACTACAACTCATCAAAAGTGTATGTATAGTACATAGAGTAATGTACAAACGTCAGGAAAATGAACGGTGCATGAGTCATGATATACACATGTGCATGTGTATGGAAGGGGGACATCAGGTGTAGTTTTGGCGAATTTCGGGAAGCATGAGGGTTTTAAAGGATGCAGTGTCCCGGCAGCTAACAACTGATGCAAGCAGTTTGTTCCATGCTTCAGCAACTCTAAGCGTGAAAAAATGTTTCCGAAAGTCATGGGAGCTGTGCTGTTTTCTGACTTTGTAGGCATGTCCACATGTGTTAGGCACATGGAGATCAAAAAGGTGTTCAGGGTTGTTGTTAGCGAGATGGTTAATAACTTTGTGGGTGTTTACCAAGTCCATTGCCAGACGTTGGAGCTTCAATGAATCCATGCCCAGGGAAGCAAGGCTTTCAGAGTATGGTAGGTGTCTGATGGAGGGTATGCGCTTGTACAAATTATATACTGAGTTTGATACAATTAACCATGTCTTTCCCTAATCCCTTGTTCCTATTAAGAAATCATTCTCTTTTTTTATGAACACTTTTGCAGTCATATTTCCAATTAGATACACTACTTGTGTGTTATAATTAATTTTGAGGATACAAATTTGGAAAGATTTAAAAAAAAAAAGTTTTACATTATGTTGGTGTTTGGAACAAAGATGTTCATACATAAATTTAATGATAGAAGGTTTTGATTTAGATATGAACACTTTAATCCTTTTGTTAACATATTTCGAATGAAATCACTGCCTAATAATTTCAAATAATTTCAAAAATAATAAAGAATTTGGAGGGATTTAGTAATGTACATACCTTCCACATTATTAATCTGGTGTTTGGAATATTACTTCAGAAAGGTTTGTACATAAAATTATGATGGAAGGATTTTAGATAAATACAGATATTTTAAGAAGAAAGTTTTGTATTGTAGTACTAGGGGCCTATTCTAGAGGTTTAGTATCAAAAGGGTTGAATTGAGAAATTTTATGTCATAGAATTAGGGCCAGTCTCAGGTGAGTTTGTTTCAAAAAAGTTAGTAGGTAAGTTATGTTGTCAACTAGGGTAGTAATTTAATAAAGCATCCATGAGTTTTTGCCTGCCAGATACAGATGGCTAGATAAAGCAGTGTTCAGAGCACTGATATCTAATTCAGGCCATTATGCACAACGTATAGAAGAAGAGGTATCATCTAATTCCCCTCCCTTAGTCTCACACTACTCACATACTTCACCCATCCCATAGAAACAACATTTAGGTCCCTATTGTCCAGCTTCCATTCCATTAACCCCATTTCCTCACCTCCCCAACTATCACCTCTTTTCACTAAGTCCTCTGCCATAGTCTCCTTCCATTCACATCCTTCATCCCCACCTCCTTGTTCAACCCAAGCCAGCATAGATGTGCTCCTCTTCCCTTGAATCTTCCTAATCACTTCATAGTGTGTACTGAGAGTATTTTATCATGACTCTAGTGCTCCCTCATTACAACATTAAGGTGCTCAGTGTGTCTTTGGTCTGGTTGGGAGTGGGAGTTTATAAATGAAAAGGGTACAGGCTGTATGCTACTTGCTGAGTGGAAGACCATGGAGAGAGGAAGTGCAGCATTATGAGGGATGGTGTCTGACATATGGGATGAACCTGTTTTTCTGAGTTGGATGGGAAGATTGAGTCTAGAATGTGAGTTTGAAGCAGGAGCATGGGTTCGTGAGAGGTGGTGGGGGGTGAATTAAAGGTTTTTCACAGGTTGAATGAGGAAAAGGAAGAATGAAAGGTGTGGGTGGGATTTAAGGTGGGGAAATTGGGGACATACTGGCTAGATGGGATCTGAATGTTATTCTATTTCTCTGGTCCAGGTTTTTAGGTGGGTAGGGCAGAGGGTTGTCATTAGCATGCTGGCAAGTTGGAGCCATCCTCCATATGCTCGTTTCATCCTTCTTGCATTGGAAGGTGACTCTTCATAACAAATAAACATAATAAACAAGATGGGTCTGAGGGCAGAGTGCTGGTGGAACTCCACCTGCACATTAAATTTATACCATATTCATTAACCCAAACCTTACTGTCTGCACCTCTGTTCCTCCACTGCTGATTTTGTCACCCAGGTAACAGAAAGTGTCTACTATTTCTGTAGAACCATCTGGGCAGTTGAAGGAGCTATTATCCAGTGGGCACTCGCTACTTACTGCACCTGAGCATCGGCCACATAAAATCTACATTCTTAGATAGTTTGCCTGTGATCCCACATCTTTTATGTACCCATAGTTTGCATTTGGGGCAATGATAAATGTAGTGCATTTATCATACCGAACACAATCAGGTCTAAGCTTAATGAGTAATGGCTTTGTGATAGAGGTTTGTGTTAGAAACCTTACTATAAAACTGCTGAGTTTTGATTGAACCAAATAATTATGGTGGTGAGTGGGGGGTTGGTGGAAGGGAAAGGGGTAACTTTTGGAGATGAAAGCATACTTTTCAAACATGAGAGAGATAGAAAAATAATTGTTTCTACTTTTGGCACAAGGCCATCAATTACCCAGTACATTACTGGTACTTTATTTTATCGACCCTGTAAGGATGAAAGGCAAAGTTAACCTCGGCGGGATTTGAACTCAGACCGTAAAGGGACGTAACTATCTATATGAACAAAATGACCAAATGGACTAAGAACAAGGAGAGAGGGAGAAGAAAATATTGTAAATTATATATATATAATTTACGTACATACATGCACACACTCACTAATTCCTTTATCTACCTTTCAGATATGATCCAGATATTGATCGCTGGATATTAATTTCTCCTATGGAGACTAAACGGATTGGTGTGGGTGTCGGTGTTGTCAACCGGCTATTGTACGCTGTCGGTGGATTTGATGGTAGGAACCGACTATGTAGTGTTGAATGCTACCATCCTGAGAAAGATGAGTGGAAATTTGTGGCTTCCATGAATACAGTACGGAGTGGCGCTGGTAAGTATCCAAAAGACATATCTTTTACTGGTGTCAGTCATTAGACTGGCCATGCTGGGGCACTGACTTCAAGTCAATAAAAACAAATTAAGTATGATAGTGGCAGTAAGCTCGCAACCACCTTCATACAGGTTAAAAAAATTTTTTTTTTGTTGTCTAGGGGTTTTAAACCTAAAATATATGGTAAAAGTGCAAACTGTCATTTTGTTTTGTTTCACGTATGGTTTCACTCCTTTATTTCTAAATTGCATTGTACTAGGACTTCTAACACAATTTTAACTATACATACACATACATAACTATATACATAGAGAGAGAGAGACACACACACGCACATACATACACACATATTCATATACAACAGGAAGGGCACCTTGCTTTAAAAATCATGCCTAAAATGGTTGCGAGGACTCTTTCTTTGTGTCAAAGAAACAACAACCTATCTAGTGCTGGTGATCTATACAGTAAATGCACTCAGTACATGGTGTAAGGTGGTTGATGTATATATATATATATATATATATATACACACACACATATATACAACAAAAAAAGCATGCAGTTCACACTGTAAAGGTGTCACGGTTAAAAGCACACAGTACTCACTGTAAATGTGGTTTGTGTTAGGAAGGGCATCCAGCTATAGAAATCAAGCCAGTTCTTTATGAGCAACATATGGTCACCTGATCTGGCATTGCCCACAACAGGACAACCCATCTAACCCATACTAGCATGGAAGAAAGGA
>CAXHJY010001663.1:70000-77500 GCA_964016885.1 Eledone cirrhosa
CAATAAAAAGCGCCCAGTCAACACTGTAAATGTGGTTGGCATTAGGAAGGGCATCCAGCTGTAGAAACCAAGCCAGAAATGGTTCCGTACGAGCAAGACAGTCATCTGATATGTGATGTCTCACAATGGGACAAGTTGTCTAAACCATGCTAGCAAAGAAAATGGGTATTAACTGTTGATGATAAATATATATATATATTTTTAGTATATGTTGGTTGTTTACCGACACTTCAGTATGCAGATTGGAGCACTCAACGAAGTACGCAGGTTGGTTTGTTTACTCCGGAGTAATGTAAAATAAGTAAGTCAAATATGTAAAATTTGGCTTCGTTTATTATAAATTATAAATTTACTGCTATATATATTTCGGTGACAGCTATTATTGGCTGTGACCTCTTCAGGCAATCCGATTTGGTGTGGAAAAGACAGGTACACATGTTGTTGAAGTGTATTTCACTCTGTCAATACATCGATATGTTCAGCTCCTGGGTGGTTGTTATTCCTCTGAGGAACTGGAATCATATGAGCTAGAATAAACGAATTTCAGCGTCATAGGACACGCTCATATCCCATTGGTCAGTTGTGAGACCACTCCTCATTCAAAAGTCTATAGAAATTCTTGAGGCAGGTCAGCCTGTTATAATTGTTTTTGTCAGAATGTTTAAGTACAGCTGACCTCCTTCACTGTGTTTGTAGTGGTAGTGGTGTTAAGAGGTCAGCTAGCAGGTCAACTTTAGTATGCTGCTGCTATAGTCTAAAGAATTTATGTGTGTAGACAGGCATTTATCCTGCCACCATTTCACATGGTGGAGGATGCCAAACAGATAAAGAATGCATGTGTGTTGCAACCAATATCAAACATTTTGAAAAATATAAACTGATATAGAAACCTGTGTGTCAGAATCAAGAAGTGTAAAGAATTACAATTCTTATTCTAGCATATAGTATGGAGTATGTACGTGTGATTGTCTGTCAGTGCGCACATTTGTGCGTGCACACGTATAAACACAGGCTTGGTGCATTCACCTATTTTCATCCACACAGTCTAACAGAAGATGGGTGCGTTTTAAAAACAAATTAGGTAAAAGTGGAGTGAAAAATACCAAAAAACCTGTGTGTCAAAATCCACAAGTGTAAAGGACTACAATGCTTATTTCAGTATAAAGTACATATGCGTGTATGTTTGTCAATGCACACCATTGCCAACACACACACAAACACAGGCTCAGATGCATTCCCATACGTCTACACAGTAACACACACGCATACACATAATTCCATATACGCCCACATGTGGATACACCCACACGGACACGGTCAAAGTCACCTCTGGAGGTGGGGTGAAGGGTAAGTGGTAGTAATAGGCACGTCCTATTTACTTGTGGTATTTATCCCTGACTCATGCATGCAAAGGGGGTCGTGTTCGAGGCAGGATATCCTCCGAGTATTCGGGTCACAAGCCGGGGTTGGGCATTGGGGCTCGCTGGTTGGAAACTTGGAGTGCCTGTTTGCACAGAGGATAGGATTCCACCGACGTACTTCGTCTATTTATATCATCTAGTGTCAGCTAACTTGAGTTTTGGTTAAGGAAGTGAGAGAAAGGGTTTGACCACAGCGGTGTGAGGCATGGTTTTAGCTGCTAGGTAGGTGTGTTGCTCTAGGAGTCGATCGAGGCGGGAGTAGAGTTGGGGAGTGTAGGGGGTGGTTTACCTTGGGCTCGGTGTGACGGGGCTGCTGTCCCTATAGCTTGAAGGAAGTTCCCATCCCAATGGGTTGTTATCCATATAGCTTGAGGAAGGTTCCGGCCCTGAGGTGTCTACATGTACCAAAGAAGTTGGTCCTGAGGTTGATTAGGCTGCTCCCACCATTGAGTATCTCGAGGGTCTCACTCAGACATAGGTTGCAGATGGCACTAACTGATTTTGGACCAGGCCAGAGAGTACGGGGTCCTGTCCAGCTTGAGCTTCCAGATCAGTTCGGAAAGAACCATACTTTTCCTTTCACCCTCCCTATTTAAGGAATGGCGATGGTTATAGCATCTGTCTTTGATGCTGGTTGATGTGGCTCCTATGTAAATGTGCTCAGAGTTGGGGTTTTTTACTCTACAACGTATACTAAGTTCTTCATGAAGAATTCATTACTAAGGGCGTATAATGTAGAGTTCTGCAGTTGCAGGAGGTGGTCGACCCCTGAGTGGGGTTCCCTTTGCGGAGTATAGGGTGGTCTGGGTCTGTTTGGGTTCCCAGGTTGGGTACCGAGTCCACCATTCCTTCCCTCCACATGGGTCTGCTGCATGCTTATATTGCCAGCTGCTGGTTGTGTGTAGTTTCTAAGTCTACTCCTATTGATGCTAGCTATGTGCTGGGCTACGTTGCGCGTTGTAGAATATGAGAGCTTCACAGTGATTCTGAGTATTGACAGAGTGAAACACACTTCAACAACATGTGCACCTGGCTTTTCCACACCAATTCGGACTGCCTAAAGAGGTCACAGCCAATAATAGCCGTCACCAAAATATATATAGCAGTAAATTTATAATTTACAATAAACGAAGCCAAATTTTACATATTTGACTTATTTTATTTTTTATATATATATATACGATATTAACAAATGGAAACTATATTTATAAAACCATATCTATTTTATTATACATATTTCAAGGATACCATGTTAAATTATGGTATGCTTTCATCAGACAAAATATATGGTATATATTGTATTTTGTCTGATGAAAGCATACCATAATTTAACATGGTATCCTTGAAATATGTATAATAAAATAGATATGGTTTTATAAATATAGTTTCCATTTGTTAATATGGTATATTTACTCCAAATACTTGTCGAGTGCTTTATATCAGTTATAAAAATATTTGCTTGTTGTATCCCAACAATTTAAATAGAACTTTTGCATATATATATATATATATATATATATATATCATCATTATCATCATTTTACGTCCGCTCTTCCCTGCTTGCAAGGGTGGGACGAGTCTTATTCAGCACAGCATCCCTCTACTCGTCACGGTACTTCGTCATCTCCACCGTGAGCTTCAATGATCTGAGGTCTGTTCTCACCACCTCCGCCCATGTTTTTCGTGGTCTACCTCTACCACGTCGTCCTTCAACTGGCATTTCATGGCACTTCTTCACCCATCGGTCATCCTCCATGCGCATCACATGTTCATACCACCTCAGTCTCCTATCCCGTACACTAAATTTTATCCCTCTCAGACACAGTTTCTCTCTCAACACATTCATGCTGGGTCGTTCACGCACATTTACACTGCACATCCAATGGAGCATGCTTGCCTCATTTCTCTCCAGCTGTCGCATATCCTCTGCAGGTGCTGCCCATGTCTCACTACCATGCAGCAGCACGCTCCTCACACAGGCATCATATAACCAGCCTTTCGTACGCAGGGAGAAACCCTTCTTCGTCAGCAGAGGAAGCAGCTCCCTAAACTTCTTCCAACCCATTCTTATTCTAGATACTATGGCCTCGGACCCCCCCCCCCCCCTCCCATGCTAATCTGATCTCCTAGGTACCGGAAGCTATCCACCACTTATATAGCACCCTCCTGCATTTGAAAAATGTGTCTATCAATGCGACTTCTACTGTCTAATTTCCCTGTACATCTACTACATACATATTTCTCCCTACCTGTTAGTTTGCCTGCTATCCTGCTACATCTCTTGTGTACCCAGGATCTGCATTGTGAGCATTTTATAGAATTTATGCCAGTTCCTTTTCTGCATATCGAACATGGCAATTTCCCTGACGGAATAAGAGTTTTGTCCTATTTTCTACTCAACACTTTTGTCTTAGCTAGGTTCACTCTCAGTCCTCTTGCTTCCAACTGCTGTTTCCATAGCCAGAATTTATTCTCTAGCTGCTCTACTGATTCTGCTATAAGAACCAGATCGTCAGCATAGAGAAGTTCCCATGGACAGCCAGTCTTAATCTCCTCTGTTATGGCTTGGAGGACTATAATGAACAAGAGCGGGCTGAGGACCGAACCTTGATGTACACCTAATTGTATCTGGAATTCCTCACTAAACTCCATTCGTACCCTGACTTTACTGAGAGTACCTCTGCAAAGTTTGCAGTCCTCACAAGCCATACCTCAACACCTAGTTTCCTTAGGGACCACCAGATGACAGATTGGGGTACCCTATCAAAGGCCTTCTCTAGGTCAACAGAGGCTAAGTATAGTGGCTTATTTTTCTCTAAGAACCTCTCTTGCAATTGTCTCACCAAGGAGAGGGCATCTGTTGTACTCTTCCCAGGCACAAAACCAAACTGCATCTCATCTAGTTTGACCCTTTCTCTAATTAGTTGTATATATATGTATATACATATACATGTATGTATATACATATACATGTATGTATATACATATACATGTATGTATATACATATACATATGATAGGCTTCTGCACAATTTCTGTGTACCAAATTTCACAAGCAACACATTGGTCAACCTGAGGCTATATTGGCCCAAGGTATCACACATTGGGAATGATGCTGAAACCATGTGGTCATTTAACAGCTTTACTGTATTGTAGATGTCATGAATGAAGTCATGTTATCACATATAACTCTATATACTTAAATACAGGTCATTCACCTGACAGGCTTAATATATAACATGGTGTTGCTGTATATTTACAAGACAATTGCTTCATTACTACTTCACAATAATCTTTTCATTCTTTATTATAACAGACTAAAATAGCTAACCACAGTATCCACAAACTTGTCAAACTGCACCTTCTCTCTCACGCATGTCTATATATATATATATATATATATATATATATATATATATACACATGTATATCTTTATATATATGTATATCTTTATATATATATATGTATATCTTTATATATATATGTATATCTTTATATATATGTATATCTTTATATATATATATATGTATATCTTTATATATATGTATATCTTTATATATATACATGTATATCTTTATATATATGTATATCTTTATATATATATATATGTATATCTTTATATATATGTATATCTTTATATATGTATATCTTTATATATATATATGTATATCTTTATATATATATATGTATATCTTTATATATATATATGTATATCTTTATATATATACATGTATATCTTTATATATATGTATATCTTTATATATATATATATATATATATTTTACTCTTTTACTCTTTTACCTGTTTCAGCCATCTGGCTGAGGCCATGCTGGGGCACCGCCCTTGTTGCTACACATTTTATCTCCAGCCTGTATAGGTTGGCCACTGGTGTAAGAGGGAGTTTGTTGCTGCTGCCCTTAGGTTTCCCTCGTGTCTTGCTGTGGGCTCATCCGGGATCCTGGATAACAAGGTGTCGAGATGTTTCTTAAAGACTTCCACCTCCACGTCAGCCTGTTGAAGAGTTGAGGGCCCTTGAATCCCAGGCTATTGCAATACCTGCTCCTTATTCTAGATGTGGAAGACGGGACCTTTGGCACCAAACTGACATCCTGTTCGACGGTTGCTCCAGCTCCCTATGCCAAAGTTTGGTGCTAGTCCCTCCAGGATTTTCCACATGTAGATCACTGCGTATCTCTCCCGTCTTCGCTCCAAGGAGTAGAGGTTCAGTTCCTTTAGCCTCTCCCAGTAGCTTGTCTCCCTCATCTTGGCAATCCTCTTGGTGTAGCTTCGCTGGATTGCCTCAGGCTCCATGGTTAGTTTGACACTATGGGGTGACCACAACTGGGAGCAGTAGTCCAGGCGGCTTAGGACGTTTTTAGATTTTAATATAAAGAATATCTCCTCCACGCAGAGGTCACATGTCTCAGATGAGGAATTAAAAGCAATCCCTCTTGAGACTATATCCCAAAACAACGAATATCCAACGTTATCATGTTTAAGTTGCCAGAGTAAGCCCGATAGCGATTTCTCTCTCCCATATCTCTCTCTATCTCTCTCTGTTTTTCTTTACATACATTTATTCCTTCTCTCCATCTTTCTTTTTAACTGTGCTTAACACTAAATATTTACAAACATCTCACTACCAAACCAACTTTTTTAAATGGAAGTTGAACAATATTTATGGTACGTCAAATTTATTTATAAAACTGCTTATATATTGTATTTTATCTGAAGAAGGCATGCCATATTTCTAATATGGTATCCCTGAAATATGTATAATGAAATAAATATGGTTTTATAAATATAGTTTCCATTTGTTTAATATCGTATAATATATATATATATAGGCGTTGACGAATGGCTTGTGAGGGCTATACAAGCCATGTATAAAGAAACAGTCAGCAAGGTTAGAATTAACAACGAATATAGTGAAGAGTTTAGCGTAAAAGTTGGCGTCCATCAGGGCTCTGTTCTCAGCCCCCTACTATTTATTATTGCCCTTCAGGCTATAACAGAGGAGTTCAAGACAGGCTGCCCATGGGAACTCCTATACGCAGACGACCTGACACTCATAGCGGAATCAATGGCCGAGCTAGAGAAGAAATTCCAAACATGGAAGCACGGCCTAGAGTCAAAAGGACTTAAAATTAACCTGGCTAAGACCAAAGTTCTAGTTTGTAGGAAAGAAAACAAGGCGGCGGTCCCTTCTGGGAAATGGTCGTGCTCGGTATGTAGGAAAGGCGTAGGTAGAAACTCCATCTTATGTCCTAAATGCAAAGTATGGGTGCATAAAAGATGTAGTGGGATCACAGGTAAGCTAACTAAGAACATAGACTTTACATGTGGCCGATGTTCTGGTGCAATAAGTAGCAGCAAGTGCCCACAAAATACTAGCTCTTTCAATTGCGCAGAGGGTTCTATAGAAATAGTGGACAGCTTCCGTTACCTGGGCGATAAAATCAGCAGTGGGGGAGGGTGCTCTGAAAGTACTGTAGCTAGAGTCAGAACTGGTTGGAAAAAGTTCAGAGAGCTTATACCACTATTAGCTGCTAAAGGGTTCTCCCTAAAAATGAAAGGCAGGTTGTACGATGCCTGCATACGAACAGCAATGTTGCATGGTAGTGAGACCTGGGCATTGTGTGCAGAGGATATACGCAGACTAGAGAGGAACGAAGCTTGCATGCTCCGCTGGATGTGTAACAGTAATATACGTGAACGGCAAAGCATAAACGAACTAAGGAAAAAATTAGAGATAAGAGGGATCAGATGTTGTTTACTCGAGAGAAGGCTGCGTTGGTATGGACACGTGATGCGCATGAAAGTCGATAGCTGTATTACAAAGTGCAGGGCAATAAAGATAGACGGTAGCCACGGAATAGGCAGACCTAGAAAAACATGGGATGAGCTGATAAACTCCAACCTCATACACTTACACCTCTCCAAGACAATGTCACTGGACCGTGACCTTTGGCGGTACTCAGTAACAGAGAAGACCCGCCTTGCCAGTAGGCATCTCTAACAAACTACACCCCGTCCCGCCACCACCCCCACCCCATCCACACCACCCCGTTCCATGTAA
>CAXHJY010001663.1:85000-92500 GCA_964016885.1 Eledone cirrhosa
TTCATGACCTGGTCGATTAATTTAATGCCTCTATAGTTACTCCTATCTAGGGCGTCTCCTTTACCCTTATAACAGTTAACGATGATGCTGCTATGCCAGTCCTTCGGAACAACCCCATTCTGTACGACTTGGTTAACTATGCGGGTGACCATGGTGTGTCCCACCGTGCCAGATGCCTTCAGCTTCTCAGCAACTATTTCCGAAGGCCCAGCCGCCTTACCCGTCTTCATATCCTTGATTGCCTTACTTATTATACTCCCCTCGACTAACACTGCTGGTCCCTCTATTGGGTCGATATGGGGGAGACTGTCTTTCTCCCATTTGTTCTCCTCATTTAGTAGCCTTTCATAGTGACACTTCCAAGCTACCTTCTTATCAGTGTCGGTGATGGCAAGTATGCCATCATCGTTAAGTACACACTTCTCCCCGACAATATCACGGTTTTCCTTGACGCATTGCCTAGCAATCCTGAACACCTCACGTTTTTGGTCATCGCGTTGTAGAACATGCTTGAACTTTCTTTCCTCAGCTTCCCTTCTTGCTAAGTACACTTCTCTCCTAGCTTCCCTCCTGGCCACTTGATAGTCTACTCTACTTCCCCCATCCCGCCATACTTTCCAAGCCTGCTTTTTGGCCTTAATTGACCCCTCCACCCTACTGTTCCACCACCATGTTACTCTCCTCCTGCCTACAGGCCTGCTCCAGCCACAGACTTCGTCTGTCGCCAACAGCAGGTTTGCTTTCAGAAATTCCCACTGTCCCTCTATATTGTCCGATTCTAGATGCTCTTCCTTACTGTCGAAAGCATCAAGTAATATGCTTTGAAATTTATTTCTGGCTGTGGGGTCCTTTAGTTTCCATATTTTCCTCCTGAGGATAGTCCTCTTCTGCTGTCGAGTACGTCTCGTCCTGACTATGAGGTTGCTAATTATCAGTCTATGTTGGGAGGTGCATTCTTCATGGGGGAGGGATTTAGTGTTTACAACAGACACTCTGTCACGTCTTCTGGTAAGGATATAATCTACCTGCTTGTGTGTTCCCCGGATCTATAGGTGATCAGGTGATTGTCACGTTTTTTGAAGTTAGTGTTACAGATAGTTAGGTTATTTGCATCACAGAATTCCAGGATTCTGGAGCCTTCCTCATTTCTAGTGCCAAACCCATAGCCTCCATGGATTTCGTCGTAGCCGTCACAATGTTGTCCAACGTGACCATTTAGGTCGCCTGCAATAATTATATAGTCACTGTCAGATATTTGGGAGGTAGTTAGCAACAGTGTCTCATAGAATCCGTCTTTTATAGTGCCGGGCAGTCCGGATTGGGGTGCGTACGCAGATATTACTGTCACCGTAGTTCTATTGAGGACAAGTCTTATTTTAATTATTCTGTCGTTCACTCTATTTACGTCTATTATCTTATCTGCCCACTTTTCTGCTACCATGATTCCTACTCCACCCAGCCCATCGTCGTTTCCCACCCAGAAAAGCTTATAACATCGTTTTTTACCCTCAATGAATCTAGCAGACCCACCCCTCCACCTGGTCTCTTGAATACAACAAACATCGACCTCCTTACGTTCAAGCATTTCTACAACCTCGTTAGCGCGACCCTTTAGGGTGCCTACATTTATGGTACCAACTCTGAAGTTTTGGGTTGCGTTTGGAGGGTGGGGGGCGGGGGAAGATAGGGTTATGTTAGCCATCCGCGGACGAAACAAAGAGGAGTGCTCGCATTCTCGTCCACGAGGTGAATTTGACTTTAACTTTGGCATTTTCGCTCTGAGCGTCCAGATTTTTCTCTCCCTTCCACTCTCCAGGATTCCGCAGTCCGTCCATCCATCCATCCATCATATATCGAAGGCAACCGGGCAAGCGATAGTATAGGCCTCTGGCTTATGATTGGTCCGCGTAATAATAATAATGGTGATGCGTGGGGGGGCTCTGGCTTATAATAATAATGGGGGGGGGGGGCTCTGGCTTATGATTGGTCCACGTATTAAGAATGGTGGTGTGTGGGGGCGGGTGGGAGGGGTGTGGGGTAGCTAGCTGGAAGGTTATGAATGTTTAACAAGCGATTTAACAAAAAGCAAAACTGCAAGATTTGTTCTGTTCAATACGACAAAAACACCGTATTTAAACCTTAAATAGATAACAAAAATACAGATTTCGGATTTTGCGAGATTGGATGTTTGGACTATGTACGAAATTGAGCGTTGGATAGAGAAAAATTTGTACTTTACGATTTACATGGTACACCGTAGTAGGAATAGTTGAAGCAGCGATGGATTGGCGAAAGTGAATAAACATGACGGAGAACTTATCTTATATATATATATATATATATATATATATATATATATATATATATATATATATATATATATATATATATATATATATATGTATATATATATATATATATATATATATATATATATATATATATATATATGTGTGTGTGTGTGTGTAGCTAAGAGAGAGGGGAAGGGGAAGAGAGAGAGAGGGGAAAGGGAAGAGAGAGGGAGGGGAAGGGGGAGAGAGATTGTGGCTGACCGCAGCCCCTCGTTGAGTAGCTGGAGGGTGAGAGCGTAGAGCGGATTTTTTGACTTTCAAGTAGCATAATATATATATTTAAAGTAATTTATAAGAAGTAGAATGGGAAGGACTTTGTTTTTTGTTTGAGAATACGATAGAGTTAAGGAATTGGACGATACGATAGAATTAAGAATGGGAAGGATTTTGTTTTTTGTTTGGGGATACGATAGAATTAAGGAATTTAAGGAATTGGAGAATACGATATATATATATATATATATATATATATACATGTGTATATATATATATATATATATATATATATATATATATATATACATGTATATATATATACATGTATATATATATACATGTATATATATATACATGTATATATATATACATGTATATATATATACATGTATATATATATACATGTATATATATATATATATACATATATATATACATGTATATATATATATACATGTATATATACATGTATATATATATACATGTATATATACATGTATATATATATACATGTATATATACATGTATATATATATATACATGTATATATACATGTATATATATATATACATGCATATATATATATATATATATATATATATATGTGTATATATATATATATATACATGTATATCTTTATATATATATATACATGTATATCTTTATATATATATATACATGTATATCTTTATATATATATATACATGTATATCTTTATATATATATATACATGTATATATACATGTATATATATATATACATGCATATATATATATATATGTGTATATATATATATATACATGTATATCTTTATATATATATATACATGTATATCTTTATATATATATATACATGTATATCTTTATATATATATATACATGTATATATAAAGATATACATGTATATATATATATATAGAAAAACCACAGACCCTCCATCTCAACTCACCTTTTGGAGAGCAGAAGAACTGCGAAACCGGTAAAGGA
This sequence comes from Eledone cirrhosa, assembly GCA_964016885.1. Lineage (NCBI taxonomy): Eukaryota > Metazoa > Mollusca > Cephalopoda > Octopoda > Eledonidae > Eledone > Eledone cirrhosa. The sequence goes on from CAXHJY010001663.1 coordinate 88,554, forward strand.
ACCAAATAAATATATATATTTTAAAAAAAAATAAGACTTCAGTTGCATTTTCGATTTCATCCCTTTTTCTTTATACTTCCACTCGTGTAGGACACCTCGGTTATTTTTCATTTTGTAAAAAAAAAAAAAACCTCACTTTCTAATATATATATATATATATATATATATATATATATATATATATATATATATATATAAAGATATATATAGACATGTATCTCTTTATATATATATATACATGTATATCTTTATATATATATATATATAGACATGTATATCTTTATATATACATGTATATCTTTATATATACATGTATATCTTTATATATATATATAGACATGTATATCTTTATATATATATATATACATGTATATCTTTATATATATATATACATGTATATCTTTATATATATATACATGTATATCTTTATATATATATATACATGTATATCTTTATATATATATATATACATGTATATCTTTATATATATATATACATGTATATCTTTATATGTATATACATGTATATCTTTATATATATATATACATGTATATCTTTATATGTATATACATGTATATCTTTGCAAGCTCCAAACCCATGCAAGCATGGAACACGGACGTTAAACGTTGATGATGATGATGATGATGATGATATACATGTATATCTTTATATATATATATACATGTATATCTTTATATATATATAGACATCTATATCTTTATATATATATATATACATGTATATCTTTATATATTTATACATGTATATCTTTATATATATATATACATGTATATCTTTATATATATATATACATGTATATCTTTATATATATATATACATGTATATCTTTATATATATATACATGTATATCTTTATATATATATATCATCATTTCATTTCATCATTTCATTTTACGTCCGCTTTTTCCCTGCTTGCAAGGGTGGGACGGGAACTGATTCTGGCTTGATTTCTACAGCTGGATGCCCTTCCTAACACCAACCTCATTTACAGTGAGTGCTGGGTGCTTTTTTGCCGTGGCACCTCCACGACCACTTTGCAGTGGAATGATAGGGACCCCAGTCCCTAACATCTCATTTCTACAGCTGAGTAAACTGGAGCAATGTGAAATAATGTGTCTTGCTCAAGGAAACAACACATCACCCGGTCTGAGAATTGAACTCACAACCTTTCGATTGCAAGGCCAATGCTCTAACCACTAAGCCATGTGCCTCCATATATACATGTATATATTTATATATATATATATATATATATATACATGTATATCTTTATATGTATATACTTGTATATCTTTATATATATATATATATATACATGTATATCTTTATATATATATAGACATGTATATCTTTATATATATATATATACATGTATATCTTTATATATATATAGATATCTATATCTTTATATATATATAGACATCTATATCTTTATATATATATATAGACATGTATATCTTTATATATATATATATATATAGTTTTAATATAGATGAGATTCTACAGGACTAGAACTGTTTCATTCATTAGAAATCATCAGGAATCATCAGGAAAACTGTTATACTCTGCTATGTATTGAGTACCTTACTTACTGTGGTTACCTCCGATTCAACCCGGAATAACGTATATATATATATATATATAGACATGTATATCTTTATATATATATAGACATGTATATCTTTATATATATACATGTATATCTTTATATATATATATAGACATGTATATCTTTATCATCATCATCATCATCACCGTTTTACGTCCGTTCTTCCACGCTAGCATGGGTTAGACGGGTTGTCCTGTTGTGGGCAGTGTCTGGTCGGCTGACCATGCCTTGCTCATACAGGAACTGATCTGGCTTGATTTCTACAGCTGGATGCCCTTCCTAACACCAACCTCATTTACAGTGAGTGCTGGGTGCTTTTTCGTGGCGCCTACACGTCCACTTTACAGTGTGGGCTGGGTGCTTTTTTGCCGTGGCACCTCCACGACCACCTTGCGGTGGGGGGGGGGGGCATATTGTTTATATGCTTCAGCATGTACCCATGGGAGGTCGGGTACCCTGTATTACTGCGTGACGCCAGAAGTCACGGTCGTGTGTCATTGACTTTGAGAGGTGTAGTTGGGTAAGGTCGGCTTTTATATATATATAAAGATATACATGTATATCTTTATATATATATATAGACATGTATATCTTTACATATATATATACATGTATATCTTTATATATATATATAGACATGTATATCTTTATATATATATATACATGTATATCTTTAGATATATATATATACATGTATATCTTTATATATATATATACATGTATATCTTTATATATATATATATACATGTATATCTTTATATATATACATGTATATCTTTATATATATATATACATGTATATCTTTATATATATATATACATGTATATCTTTATATATATATATATACATGTATATCTTTATATATATATATATATATACATGTATATCTTTATATATATATATATATATACATGTATATCTTTATATATATATACATGTATATCTTTATATATATATACATGTATATCTTTATATATATATATACATGTATATCTTTATATATACATGTGAAGGACTGGCATAGCAGCATCATCGTTAACTGTTATAAGGGTAAAGGAGACGCCCTAGATAGGAGTAACTATAGAGGCATTAAATTAATCGACCAGGTCATGAAGGTCACGGAAAAAGTAATAGCGCAACTAATCAGGGAGAGAATTGACCTAGATGAAATGCAGTTCGGGTTTGTGTCAGGCAAAAGCACCACAGACGCTCTTTTCATAGTACGACAACTACAGGAGAAGTACCTAGCTAAAGGTAAACCCCTCTACTTAGCTTTTGTCGACCTGGAGAAAGCCTTCGACAGAGTCCCCCGCTCCATTATCTGGTGGGCTCTTAGAAAACTAGGCGTTGACGAATGGCTTGTGAGGGCTATACAAGCCATGTATAAAGAAACAGTCAGCAAGGTTAGAATTAACAACGAATATAGTGAAGAGTTTAGCGTAAAAGTTGGCGTCCATCAGGGCTCTGTTCTCAGCCCCCTACTATTTATTATTGCCCTTCAGGCTATAACAGAGGAGTTCAAGACAGGCTGCCCATGGGAACTCCTATACGCAGACGACCTGACACTCATAGCGGAATCAATGGCCGAGCTAGAGAAGAAATTCCAAACATGGAAGCACGGCCTAGAGTCAAAAGGACTTAAAATTAACCTGGCTAAGACCAAAGTTCTAGTTTGTAGGAAAGAAAACAAGGCGGCGGTCCCTTCTGGGAAATGGTCGTGCTCGGTGTGTAGGAAAGGCGTAGGTAGAAACTCCATTTTATGTCCTAAATGCAAAGTATGGGTGCATAAAAGATGTAGTGGGATCACAGGTAATCTAACTAAGAACATAGATTTTACATGTGGCTGGTGCTCTGGTGTAATAAGTAGCAGCAAGTGCCCACAAAATACTAGCTCTTTCAATTGCGCGGAGGGTTCTATAGAAATAGTGGACAGCTTCCGTTACCTGGGCGATAAAATCAGCAGTGGGGGAGGGTGCTCTGAAAGTACTGTAGCTAGAGTCAGAACTGGTTGGAAAAAGTTTAGAGAGCTTATACCACTATTAGCTGCTAAAGGGTTCTCCCTAAAAATGAAAGGCAGGTTGTACGATGCCTGCATACGAACAGCAATGTTGCATGGCAGTGAGACCTGGGCATTGTGTGCAGAGGATATACGCAGACTAGAGAGGAACGAAGCTTGCATGCTCCGCTGGATGTGTAACAGTAATATACGTGAACGGCAAAGCATAAACGAACTAAGGAAAAAATTAGAGATAAGAGGGATCAGATGTTGTTTACTCGAGAGAAGGCTACGTTGGTATGGACACGTGATGCGCATGAAA
>CAXHJY010001663.1:102500-110000 GCA_964016885.1 Eledone cirrhosa
TATAAGATACATGAAATGAGAAAGTGGGGATGTGAGAGCATGGGTAATAGAGAGAGAGAGAGACATAGGTGGGGGAATTCCTATCTAAAATAATCTACATATTGTGGTTTGGTATTGTATTAGAACTAAAGTTAGAAACAATTAGGCTTTTTACACATGGGCAGATTGTAAATGCCACAGGCATAGGTACTGATTGTACAGGGGCTATTAAAGGTATGCTCAAAGGCCATTTGAAGATAAATAAAACAAGACAGAAAAAAAACATATGCCTAAATTACATGTATTACATTTATAAATAGATGGATCAGAAAACAAAAAATAATGTCTTGGAGTACTATGTATATATATATATATATTGTTTTATTTGTTTCAGGTGGATATGATGGCCATGATTTCCTCTCATCTGTGGAATATTATGATCCAGATACTAACTGTTGGTCTATTGTGACAAACATGACATGTGGACGTAGTGGTCATGGGGTAGCTGTTGGAACTGAGCCGTGTTCCTGACCCATGCCATCCGCCCCACAGAAAAGAAAAGAGGGCATCCCCACCATCAAAATAATGACTGCTGAATAGATTATAGTTTGCAAAATGTATTATCAGAGAGCCATAAAGTAAAACAACAAGAAACATTCTGTTATATCTGCTGTCTGTTATAGGAACATTTAGAACTTCCATTCCTGCTGAACAAACAGTACTACAGCCATGTCCACATTAATTAATTATATATATACATAAACACACACACACACATATTTGCATACATATACATACATGCATTACAAAGACAAAATGTGCTGCTGAGAATCGAACTCATGATCTGAACACCCTAACTACTAAGCCACATGCCTTTGCATGTATATGTATGTGTGTGTGTGTGTGTGTGTGTGTATATGCACACACACACACACACATACATACATACATACAAAAGGCATGTGGCTTAAGGTTTAGAGAGGTGGATTAGCTATCATGAGGTTGTGAGTTTGATTCCTGAACCAGGCAATGCATTGTCTCCTTCAGCAAGACATTTTATTTCACATTGCTCCAGTTCACTCAGTAGAAATGAGTTGCAACGTCACTGGTGCCAAGTTGTATCGGCCTTTCCCTTGGACAACATTGGTCGCATGGAGAGGGGAGATTGGTTTGCATGGGTGACTGCTGTTCTTCCTCAAAAACACCTTGCCTGGTCATGTGCCTCAGAGTGGCACTTTCTAGGTGCAAAACCCAGGGTCATTCCTGACTGATGTGTGTGTGTATACACATACATACGTAGATACATGACTAGAATTTCCTGGCTAACCATCAACTTATCCAGATTCTATTCTCTACACCCGAACATTTTCAGTATTTTTACTATTTCTTATTCAGACTTATAAAATCTTGGCTGCTCATACATACAGACATGTACATACATACATACATGCATGTATGCATACATACATTTAAACACACACACTTGTATATACAGACACTCACACAATGATATTCTGTTAAATAACTGCCTCCTGTTCAACTGATGCTTACCACAAACAATTTCTCTGCTACAAAACATACATTGCCATATTCCTTTGTTTTCTTTTTATAAATAAGGAAACAAAACCACATTAAATTCCACATTCACAAATAAAATGACTTTTTTCTCTTTTAATTTAAGAATATTTTTTTCAATATCAATACTTAATTCATCATCATCATTGTTTATCATCTTATTTCCCATGCTTGCATGGGTTAGAGAGGCTGTACCATTGAGACTTGACAGTTCAGGTGACCATGTCCTTCTCCTGTGCTTTGTTTTTACCCTTCGTAATACCAACCACTTCACAGGATGTACTGGGATATTTTTTCACGACAATCTTTATGCGTGTGTGTATGTGCATCATCATATTGTAAGTTGTTCTTGTTATATCGTCATCATCATCATTTAACATCCATTTCCCCAGCTAGTAAAAGTTGGATGGGTCATCATAGTTCATGTCAGGACTTAATCAAAGTCACTGACCTCTATGTCTGGCCTGGGTCTGCATCTAGCTTCTATATGTTTCTGCACTTTACAGGGTGCATCATGCATTTTATCTTGCTGCCATCACTAGGGAGGTTGTCAGGTTTTTAATGCCACTGAAACGTCCTTTCTACTCTTAATTTGGCAAGTTTTTTGACATCTGGATGCCCTTCCTATTTCCTATCATTAACCACTGAACGTTCAGTGGAATCATAGAGATGCCATTGGGTCATAACAGCATTTATATCTAGTGGAGACCATCCTTCTCCATGTCTAGACGTAGACGATTTCTTCAAGAATTAAAGAAATAGGTAGAAGAATCTAGTTGACTAGAAACACAAAGTTTACAGTGGAGAGTTAAAACAAATATCAAAGTATTTTATCCAATGTTGTAACAACTCTGCCAGTTCATTGCCTTATACACAACGCAGATCTACCAGACACATTGAGGCTACCAGGATGTCAATGAAATCACATACTGAATGTTACTGGATTCTATTGAGATTAATGGTGTTACTGAGGAAATGACTTATCAACGCCACTATGTGATTTTAACCAACCATTGGTGGCTCTTTGCAGCATGGTCCCGAACTCCATTCTCCATCTTGTTCTACTTTTATTAAATGCACCTGATGATTTAGATGCTTTCTATTTGAAACTGCTTATAGACATATATATATATATATATATACGTACACCATATTTTTCTGGTTATAAAAGTCACACTGGTGTGTAAGATATGCTTTTATTGGGAATATGTCAATACTGGTATCAAGTATCAAAATAAACTAAGCATGCCTATTTAAGTATACAACTATACATGGCTTTTGTCTAGTATACATTTATTATTGTTATGCTCATATATTCAGTGTATAGCAAGCAAACTTTAATGTCTAATTTTGGAATTAGAAATTGTATCTTATACATTGAAAAAAGCTGTTCAGCCTCTCAGAACAATTGATATAGTGCAGGAACATATGTAAGTAAAATGCAGGTCCCCATCCTATTTGAGAGGTCAGTAGCTTCACTTGAATTCTGACAAGTCTGTAACGACCTGTCCAAACCTTTCTAGCTGGGAAAACAAATATTAAACAATGAAGATGATGATAATATAAAATTTCTTTTTAACATTTTTTCTAAACCTCATATTCGTGTCTTTTTATATCTAAATGTTTTATCTGAAGTTTGAAATTATTTAAATTTAAATGATTTATTCAAACTTAGCCAACCAATATAAGATGTGTTAAATGAGAGTATAGTATTTATCTTTGCTGACTGATCTGTTGAATAGCATTATAATTTGAAATTTTATAGAGCACATGAGCTTGTGACAAAGTTGGATCTGGTACTTACCTCTGGTTCCTTGTTTTTTGAGAGCAGGATATTGTAAATTTATGCATATGGCTTCTGCCCTCTTTTGGTTGGTGCAGTTTTAGATTTTAGCTGCTGTCAATAACATTAAATGTATTTAATTTTTGAAGTCCAAGATTGGTATACCAAATGTACCAGGATTACTGAATATATGAACAATCATACAAACTCAGAAATTTTCATTTTGATAAATTCATGGTTTACATAAGAGAAATCCTATAGTTTATGTTTAGTACTGACACATGGAAGTGATTAAAGATAAGAAAGGAGTTTTAATAATTTATTTTTTGGATATAATTACATAAATGATTAGCATATATAAACAAATAACACAGGATTTAATGTAGGAGTAACTTTGGTGTAATAACTATTTACATGGACAAGTGTAGCATTAGAACCCAGGACCTTGTGATAGGAAAACAAACCTTTTATTGTAGCAAGATGACTGAGATAGGAAATGCATTATGTAAATTACAAATGCACCCAAACACCCGTGGCATATTATTATGGTTGACAATTTGTTTATTTTACTGCTATAAGTTTTTAAATAAAAAATGTATGGCCCAATTAGTGTAGGAAGGACAGTGCCCATGATTTCTTTTTCAGGGCTGCCAACGCAAAAGAAAGTTAACTTTAAGCCATTTGTTTCTATATTTATAATGAAATACATAAACCATGTGTTTCATTTTATTTTGAAAATAATTGTTTCTACTTTTGGCACAAGGCCAGCAATTAGCCCAGTGCATTACTGGTACTTTATTTTATCGACCCCGTAAGGATGAAAGGCAAAGTTTACCTCGGCAGGATTTGAAATCAGACTGGAAAGGGGCATAAATAACTCTATGCTGCAAAAAATGGCTCTGACTCTACCGATACTGCCAATCCACCGCCCTTTTATTTTATTTTTTATTTTGAAAATAATGAAGAATTTAAAGGAATTTAGTAATATAATAAAACAATTTTCATTACTTGACTAGTGTTTGGAATCTAAGTTAATAGGTACACACAATTATGATGGACACTTAATTTTAATATGAACACTTTAAAACGAGCAGATTTCTATCACAACCAGGGTGATTTTAAGCAGGTTGGTATCAAAACATTTAAACCAGAAACCTAGTCCAAATGCTTATAACAGGGTGGACCCTATAAAACTGTAGTGTTAAACCCCTTTGATACCAAACTGCCTAAAACAACCCCTGGTTTTACAATACTTTAACCCTTTTCATACCATATCTAAATGAGACACTGCCTATAATTTTCACATCATTTAAAAAATAATCAAAAATATCTTGTGTTTGGAACATAAAGGTTCTTACATTATGTTGGAAATTTTTTCAAATAAATGCAAATACTTTAAAACAAAGAATTTTGTTTTATAGAAGCAGGGGCTGTTTCAGACAGGTTGGTATCAAAAGTGTTAAGGTGTTTACCATAATTCTATGTAAGAAAATTTTTAAAGTTTTGCTTTAAACACCAGCTTAGGCCAAATCTTGGCCAGAAATCACAAACTCTATCTCAAATAAAAAAGAATGCACTGGATCGGATAATGTGCTATATATCTTTAACTTTTTAGATAGCAAACTGCCTGAAACTGCCCCTGGTTCTATAATTCAAAACTGTTTTAAGGCGTTTCTCATCATCATCGTTTAATGTCCATCTTCCACGCTTGCATGGGTTTGGACGGGAATTTTCCCCACTTGAGGCAAGATTGGTTGTCTTGTTCGTATAGGACTGTCTGGCGGGTTTTCTATGGCTGGATGCCCTTCCTAACACCAACCACGTTTACAGTGTGGACTGGTTTATATTTATCTAAAACCTTTTCATCTTGAATTTGTGGATGAGTCTTGTGTGCTTTTTTATCTATTTCCTTCAAGCAACATGCTACCTGCTTTTCGTATATGTCACCTTTCTTTGAAATATTTTAGAACTCTGTCTTTGGAAAAGCTGCCTCTGATGCTGCAGCTGATATAGCTCTTGATATATCTAAAGTCTTTGATAGGGTTTGGCATGATGATTTGCTCAATAAGCTCTCTGCCTGTGGTGTATATGGAAAGGTCTTGGACGTTATCAGGTCATTTCTTTCTGGTTGTGTGTGTGTGAGCCTGAACTGTGTAACTTTTGAATAGTTTATCAATATCGGTGTTCCTCAAGGCTCTATTTTTGGTCCAACTCTATTTATCCTCAACATCAACGATCTAACTGCCCAGCATTTATACTGATGATACCATTTATTCTCGTTTTCCTGGTATTCCCTCTCCCTTAAAATGGTTGGAATTTGCTGCTAACTTTCAGGTGGGTCTGTAGGCTGTTAAGAAATAGGGTGAGAAGTGGCTAGTAACTTTCAACCCTGGCAAAACCAAACTCATGTTTTTCACTAGGAAGTGGGATCCTTATCTTCCTGCCATTTACATGAGTTATAGGTTTGAGGTGTTACATGGTGAGACAATCAAATCAATTGAAGGGTTTGCTTTGAAATTACTTGGTCTTACTTTCTCACTTAATCTTTCATGGAATTCTTACATAAAATCAATTGATAGGTTGGCTTCCTGTAAGGTTTGGTATAGCTCAAAGGACTACCTCACACCTGAGGCCGTTTTGTCCCTTTACAAGTCCACAAGTCATCCTTGTATGGAATACTGTTGTCATATTTAGGCAGGAGTACTGTCCTGTCACTTGGATCTCCTCGATCGGGTGCAGAAGCGAGTCTGATTAGTTCCTCTCTTGCTTCAACTCTGCAGCTGTTGTCACATTGACATGACATCGACAATCTTGGTCTTTTCTATTGTTATGACCACGAAAAGTGCTCTGTTGAACTTTCTCTTTAAATTATGTAATAACCTTCAAATGCCACTTAATAATGACAAAGTTAGTTATATTACTAAATCAACTTTGTTTTCAAAAGTATTCAAAAACCATAGGCAGCATCTTTCATTAGAAATATGGTATTGAAAAACTTAAATAAGATGGGATAGAATATCTCTTGTCATAGGTCTGCTCAACACACACACACTATCCTGATTCGATGGAACACTTGTGTATATGAAACTGTATCATCATTAACACCGTTTTACATTCGTTTTTCTATGCATTTTCAATTTATCACCCAAGATTTAGGTGGTGGTTTAAAACCATCACTTCAACATTGAGTGCCTTAAATGGAAACCACTCTGTTTGAACCATGCCTGCACCACATACATACCCACATTTTAACATATAACTCTATATATAAGTATGACCCGCCCCCCCACATATATATATACACAGGGTAACCCCCCTCCCCCCCGAAAAAATGTATACATACTTCAACATAAATATAATCAAAGTGTGTATACATTTTTGAGACACCCTGTATATATGTATATATATAACTCTATATACATAAATACAGGTCATTCACCTGACAGGCTTAATATATAACATGGTGTTGCTGTATATTTACAAGACAATTGCTTCATTACTACTTCACAATAATCTTCTCAATAGTTTCTTTATTATAACGGACTAAAATATCTAACTACAGTATGAACAAACTTGTCACGACACTCCTGTCTGTCTGACTGTCTATCTCTGTGTGTTTGCATGTATGCATGTATTGGGTCGTCAAGCATGAAATTTGTAGAAAACAACCCCACAAATTTCATACTTGATGACCCAATATATACTCTTTTATGGCTTTTAACCATTAGACTGCAGCCTTAATTTAGTTACTCATCCTAATACATTTTTTCAAATCAAGTACTTTATCAATCACCCTTTTTTGTCGAACAGCTAAATCTTAGAGAGACACACGCATACACACACACATACATATACACACATATATATATATATATATATACATATATATATATATATATATATACATATATATATATATATATATATAAATATATATGTATATATATATATATATAAATATATATGTATATATATATATATAAATCATCATCATCAGGTTTAGCGTCGTGTTCCACGCTTGCATGGGTTTGGACGGGGGTTTTCCCACTTGAGGCAAGAGTGGTTGTCTTGCTCGCATAGGACTGTCTGGCGGGTTTTCTACAGTTGGATGCCCTTCCTAACACCAACCACATTTAGTGTGGGGCTGGGAGGTTTTTACCGTG
>CAXHJY010001663.1:122500-124905 GCA_964016885.1 Eledone cirrhosa
CTGCATAAAAAGGTGCAGAGCACTAGAAGTTGATGGAAACCGCGGAGTGGGGAGACCCAAGATGACTTGGGATGAGGTGATAAAAGCCGACCTTACCCAACTACACCTCTCAAAGTCAATGACACACGACCGTGACTTCTGGCGTCACGCAGTAATACAGGGTACCCGACCTCCCATGGGTACATGCTGAAGCATATAAACAATATGCCCCCCCCCCCCACCGCAAGGTGGTCGTGGAGGTGCCACGGCAAAAAAGCACCCAGCCCACACTGTAAAGTGGACGTGTAGGCGCCACGAAAAAGCACCCAGCACTCACTGTAAATGAGGTTGGTGTTAGGAAGGGCATCCAGCTGTAGAAATCAAGCCAGATCAGTTCCTGTATGAGCAAGGCATGGTCAGCCGACCAGACACTGCCCACAACAGGACAACCCGTCTAACCCATGCTAGCGTGGAAGAACGGACGTAAAACGGTGATGATGATGATGATGATGATGATATACATATATATATATAAAATAAAGTAAAATAAAAAGTCAATATTTAAAATTTAGCTTCGTTTATTACTGCTATATATATTTCGGTGACAGCCATCTTTGGCTGTGACCTCTTCAGGCAGTCCGAATTAGTGTGGTATAGACAAGTACATATGTTGTTGAGGTGTATAATTTTGTCAATACTCTGATATGCCCAGTTCCTGGTTGGGTTGTTATTTCACTGAGGAACTGGAATAATATGAATTCAAAGAAACGAATTTCAGTGTCAAAGGGCCTCTTCTCCTCTAATTGGTCAGTTGTTAGAACATTCTTCATTCAAAAGTCTATAGAAGTTCGTTCTGAGGCAAGCCAATCTGTAGTTGTTGTTCTTGTTATTGTTAGGTACATCTGACCTCAATTCTTGTGTTGGTAGTGTTGTTGGTGTTGTGGTCAGCTTATGTCTTGCTGCTGCTGACAATTTAGAAGTATCTGTGTGTGTTTTTTCTTCATCTCTCCTGCCACCATCTCCTGTGGAGAATACACCAGTGATCTCATCACGAGAATACACCAGTGATCTCATCAAGAGTACAGACTTCCTCGATGGAAGGCATTCCACTTCGAAAGAGGAACGCAAAAAATTACCAACACACAAAACATGTACCTTTTCGATCAAGGAGGAATCCCCCCTACAACAGACTAATGGAGGAGTTTGAAAACGAGAGGATTAACATCATATCCAACCTCAAATTCTCCGGAAACCCAACCAGAAGTCAGGAGTACCTCAGACACCTGAGAAACCGGATTACAGTACTTAAAGAGACAACTGGAATACTTGTCCATGCTAACAAAACCAACAACCTCTACAACATGAACACTGAACTGTACAATAAGCTAATCCTCAGGGAACTGAAGAAGTGCTATAAAAAAACACATGGATTTACCCTGGATGAGATCAATGCCACAGCTTACAGGATTATATCTAGAATCGACATAGAGGACAGGACGGCCCCATACCAACCAAGGGAGCCGCGGATTACCCTTAAAGATCACAAGCCAAACTTTGAGTCCGACCTCCCTGTCAGACTAATAGCCCCCAGATCTGACCTAGGGATCGTAAGTAAAAGAATACTGGACAGGATTTTGCCCAAGCTTCGGAAGAAAACTAAATTACAGCAATGGTGATGCACGAGAGAAGTAATAGAATGGTTTAAGATACTGCATGAGAAAAGTAAGACCAGCTTTATACAACTGGACTTCGCAAGCTACTACTCCTCAATCTCACCCATAGTACTTAATAAGGCCCTATTTTACATATATATATATATATGTATATATATATGTATATATATATATGTATATATATATATGTATATATATATGTAATATATATATGTATATATATGTATATATATGTATATGTATATATATACGTATATATATATATACATATATATATATATATATATACATATATATATATAAATATATATATATATATATATAAATATACATACATATATACATATAAATATATATATATAAATATATATATATATATACATACATATATACATACATATATAAATATATATATATATATATATATACATACATATATACATACATATATATATATATATATATACATACATATATATATATATATATATATATATATACATATATATATATGAAAAAATGGGGAGAAGAATACTGCTGGTTGCACATGGATAACATGTAATAAAATAAGTCCCTCATCAGTGATTGCCGACGATCATAGATATTTCATTGCATTAAAAATCATATACCTCACGTCGGTGCAATAATAACTAAATTAAGTTATTAGGACAATTAAAACGCGTAAAGCGAGTGAAACAAGATAACAACAAAGAGGATAGCTAACCGTAGAAGGAAGGGAGCAAGCTTCATAGT
>CAXHJY010001664.1:7500-15000 GCA_964016885.1 Eledone cirrhosa
ACAACAATTTCAGCTTTTGGTCCTCCTTGAATTTGTATAGATTTCACTTAATTCCCCGAATTTGCTTCTTAAGTTCTTTTATTTTTCTTCCCCCGCTGCCTCTTTATATATATATATATATATATATAATATTATATTTTTTATATACATACATATTTATACATACATATATATATATATATATATATATATATATATATATATATATATATATATATAAATATATATTATATTTTATTTTTATATATATATAGACAGACAGATAGATAGACACATATTTATATAACACACCCACACACAAAAAATATACAAACACATTCACACGCAAACACACATACACAAACACACTCACACACCGGCAAACCAACAACAGGCCTCAACACGGAAACCAGTTGTTTGTTGTATGCAAAACATCGCCCTGTCGTCCGTTACTGCCGGAAATTCAAGTGAATTATAGTTGCTCTTATCAATAATAATTATAATGATTTCTTTATTAGCCACACAGGACTCACATTAAGAACACATTCAAGACGGTACAGGACGATACAGTGTAGATTTTTTTTTGTGTGTGTGTAAAATATAATTTATAAGAGATTAAGAACATAAACACTAAAAAAAACAACAAATTCGTTAAAGGTGAGGAAACTCCAAGGATTACACGTGGAGAAAGCCCTAACCATAATGATTTCTTTATTGACCACTAGGACCCACATATAGGGGACAATACAAGTGGCCGATTATAATAATAATTATTATTATTAGTAGTAGTAGTTATTTATATATTTATATAAAGCACCATCAACCTGAGTGACAATTGTTCTGATAGGATTTCGTGTTAAACTATGAATCTAGTGAAGGATTATCACTGTCTGTTATTACAATGTTGTGTAGTGTTACTTCCCCTTCTTGGATTTGTTCTGGGTTCTACCAACTGTGCTGCAACTTGTCACTGTTCCATCAGGTACGTCAAACAACTCTTTCACTTTACCATTTACTTTCGTTTTGTTTACGTTTTTTTTTTCGTTCTTTTTTTTTTTTTGCCTGATCCTGCCGGATCAGTTGGAGATGGGTGCTTCTAACAGGAGACACTGGAAGGAGCGCTTGAGGACCTCTCCCCCCCCCCCCCCCCCGGAGCCCTCTTTTTTTTCTTTTCTCCTTATCGTTATAGATTGATTTAAATTCATATAAAAGATATACGATCACGAATACAAGCGGCCGAAATGGGGGTTCCTCCGAAGTGTCCTTAGAGTAACGTTACTCGATAGAGTGTAACTCGGAGATCAGAGAGTCACTCCAGGTAGAAACACTACTGCTCCGAATTGTGAGATCACAGCTACCTAAATACAAAGTAAAAACCTACTACAGTCAGTAGGCATCTCTATCAAAACACACCGCCGTCCCACCACCTCCACCCCATCCACACCGCCCCTTTCAATGTAAAGTTATGTTGGTCCCACAACATCCAGGCCGAAACAAATGAGATCGTGTAGGTGTCACGGACAGGTGGTTAGAATGTCTCAGGAAAGGATCGCTGGATAGATTTTTACAGGCAAAAACCAACAGGTAGGAGACCCAGGGGGTAAAACCCCGAGCAAGGTGGTTGGATAACACAACCATGAGCTTGGCTGGTTACGCTTAGGGATCCAGCCGGTTCAGTTGGAGACGGTTGCTTCTGACAGGGTCCGCTGGACGGAGTGTTTGAGAACTCTGTGTGTGTGTGTGTGTGTGTGTGTGTGTGTGTGTGTGTGTGTGTGTGTGTGCGCGTGTGTGTGTGTGTGTGTGTGTGTGTGTGTGTGTGTGTGTGTGTGTGTGTGTGTGTGTGTGTGTGTGTGTGTGTGTGTGTGTGTGTGTGTGTGTGTGTGTGTGTGTGTGTGTGTGTGTGTGTGTGTGTGTGTGTGCGTGCGTGTGTGTGTGTGTCCGACCCTCTCAAAAATAAGTGGGCGAAGAAGATATATGTATATATCAGGGGCGATGGAAGCATTTCTGAATTTGAGGTGTGAGGAAATTTGGTCAATTTAGTTGTAGTGATAGTAGTTTAGGATCTTTGCACTCTAAAATGGTCAGAAAACTTCGAAATACGATAAACATAACATGTACATAGATTGCAGCGCATATACAAATAGATGTGTGTTTTGGTAGTTTGGGGAGAAAATATATAATTATTAGCCATTTCTATATTAAATTTGTTATATATATATATCTATATAAATATATATACAAGAAACGAAGCAGGCTGTGTGGTTACTGTAAACAAAGTTTAAGATGGTAATATGGACGAAACAAGAGAAGAAATATATATATATATATACATGTATACATATATATATATATATTTATATATATATATATATATATATATATATATATATATATATATATATATATATATTATTTTAAAGTAAACAGAACAAAAAACAGAAAAACGAAGAGGCAGTACAAATGTTATACACGCGCGTACTCAAAGCCAGCTCCCTTCTTCCGTGTCTGTTAATAGAAATATCCCTCTCTCCTCATTCTCACATCACACCACAAACTCTTTTGTTTATATTTCCTCCATCACTTACTCTCTCTCTCTCTCTCTCTCTCTCTCTCTCTCTCTCTCTCTCTCTCTCTCTCTCTCTCTCTCTCTCTCTATCTATCTATCTATTTATCTAGCTATCTCTTCTATTTTCCTCGCACTCGATTCTTTTGTCTGTATTCTTATATAATTCTTCAACTGGTGTCACTGAACTCTTGTTATAAATATATATATATATATATATGCGCGCGCGCGTGTGTGTGTGTGTGTGTGTGTGTGTGTGTGTGTGTGTCTGTGTGTGTGCAGTTCTTCGGATAGATCTACCTGTAATTCCAACCATGTATATGTATGTATGTATGTATATGTGTACGTATTATATAGATATGTATGTAAAAATCTATATATGTATATATGTATACATCTATATATGTATTTATATATGTATGTATACAGTTATATATGTATGTAAATATGTACGTATGTATTATATATATATATGTATATATATATATATATATGTGTGTGTGCGTGTGTGTGTGTGTGTATATGAACGTGTGTGTATATATATATCTGTATGCATGTATGAGTGTGTATGTATGCATGTGTGTATGTGTGGAGGGGTGCGGTTTATTGACAAACCCTACTTCTTTGAGGCAGCCCCTAAGGAGAGGTCGGTGATCTATTGGTCCATGGAATCTTCCCTTCCTCTTGTCCTACCCCTGAGAGGGTCGTGGGGGCAGAGTCCCCAAACACTCTCCTTCCAGTGGGTCCTGTCTCCAACTGATCCGGCTGGAACCTTCTCCAACTGATCCAGCTGGTTCCCACAACTGGTACCAGCCAAGCTCATGTATGTTATCCAACCATTTTGCCCTGGGTCTAACCCTGGGTCTCCTACCGGTTAGTTTTGGCCGTATAATCTGTCCAGCGATTCTTTGTGTGTTTGTGTGTGGAATCTTCCCGCCATTGGAAATGACATGGTCGGTAAACATGACGGCTATAATAAAGTCCTTCGAAGATCTGACTATATTGACAGTTGTTCCATCTTATTGTAGCTAAACGTGTTGTGTATTAACACCACCTGGGTAGTTCTAGGGATTGCACACAAGTTGCACAACATAGACAGACACATGCGGATCGGAATTCGCTGATACTGCATGTCTGCTCTTCAAAGAAAGTATGGGAGCTATCACATCTAAGTTTGCATGTCTGATCTTCAAAGAAATATGGGAGCTATCTCGTCTAAGTTTGCTTGACCATCCTTCAAAGAAATGTGGGAGCTATCACATATAAGTTTGCATGTCTGATCTTCAAAGAAATATGGGAGCTATCACATCTAAGTTTGCATGTCTGATCTTCAAAGAAATATGGTAGCTATCACATCTAAGTTTGCTTGACCATCCTTCAAAGAAATGTGGGAGCTATCACATAAGTTTGCATGTCTGATCTTCAAAGAAATGTGGGAGCTATTACATCTAAGTTTGGATGTCTGATCTTCAAAGAAATATAGGAGCTATTACATCTAAGTTTGCATGTCTGATCTTCAAAGAAATATAGGAGCTATCACATCTAAGTTTGCCTGTCCACTCTTCAAAGAAATATGGGAGCTATCACAATTAAGTTTGCATGTCTGATCTTCAAAGAAAATATGGGGGTAGCCACATCTAAGTTAACCCCCACAACAACATACTATTATATATTTACAGCGAAGGAGACACTCACGATGTTGTGAATTGCTGACCAAACTAATAGCGAAAGTTTTGCATGTTTACTGAACCAAACAGTTAGACATTTCCTTCGTTGTTACTCATACAAAGAACTTCACTATCTGTCCATATCGCTAGTTTATATTTTCCACAAACGTTTTCTGACTTCCCCAATCATTTTCACTCACTCACGAGTTCCCAATCATTCTCTCTCACTCACTCACGAGTTCCCAATCATTCTCTCTCACTCACTCACGAGTTCCCAATCATTTTCACTCACTCACTCACGAGTTCCCAATCATTCTCTCTCACTCACTCACGAGTTCCCAATCATTCTCACTCACTCACGAGTCTAGTTTCCCCGATCTAATGAATAGTACTCTTTTCATTTGTCTCGATCTAGCATTATCACTCCAAGATCCATTAAATTTCTTCCCGTGTCAGCACATAGCATATCCAGATACGATATTGCAGGATTACCTCTACCTCTATGACCGTGCGCAGGCCTCCATAAAAGAACACAGCACTCGTTTTTTGCCCCCCGACAATGTCCCAATCATTAAGTTATTTATTTCACAGCTATAATCCTATAGGAATGTAAATTTAAATGAAGGCGCAATATTTTTCGCCACACTACAATCTGAAACACCTAAGAGCAGTGTTATGTTTTGATGCGGAATGACAAGGTCTGTTCAGTACAGCCTACCTACATATACCTACCAACCAATCTACCGACATACCTATCTATCTGCCTACCTATCTATCTACCTACCAATCTACCTACCTATATATCTATCTACCTATCTACCTACCTAACGGCCTCAAAACTCCTTAATATTTCAATAGTTCTTTTCTTTTTTCTTCCTATTTTTCTCTATCTTATTCCTTTCAAAAATAATGGTTTGTGATTTAGGTACAAGGCCAACAACGTTAGTGGTACTTTCTTTATTTTATCGACTCCGTAAGGATGAAAAGCAAAGCTAACCTCGGTGGGATTTGAACTCAGAACGTACCAATAATGGCGTCTATCTTTTTTTTTTTTTTATTAATTTTGTAAAGCAGTTTAAATCTTTATTTTGGCCTTAACTAACAGTATTGTTTTTAAGTAGAAGGAATTGAATAAATGATGACAATCTATTTAAAAACTCGAGAAAAATGTTCACAGAAATAATTCAAATATTTGGTAGTATCTTTTTTTTTTTTGGGGGGGGGGGGGGGGGGTCTTTTTTCAATGTTTGGTTAATCAAGTTGGGTTTTCTAACTATAACAATATCTTCTTTTGATAAAGCATTTCTCAATGACGGCCGACATTAAAACGCAAACCAAATGTACCATTAAAAGAAAAAACGTCTCGACCAGGGAGGCACAAACTCCTTGGTTACAAGTTCCACTACCAAAATAGCGTCATCTGAGATGCTTAACGTCTTCGAACACGTGATACCCACCCACATACCTGTCAGTCAAATTACCGCCATTTTAAAAGTCATCAGGTTTCTCTGTTGAACTCTGTATGTATATTGTATATATATATATATATATATATATATATATATATATATATATATATATATATATATATATAAGTATACAGTCATATATATTTATATATGTCGATATGACAGAGATGTATATATATGTGTGTGTGTGTGTGTGTGTGTGTCTGTCTCTTATATATACAAAAGAAAGAGTATAACAGGTAGTTTAATAGTCAGTAGTTTTTGTCCTTTTAAAGGTGGTATTGAAACATAGTTGGGCAGTCGAATAAAAAGTTTTGGGTGTTAAAATTGTAGAATATTTCATATGACAAGGTTTTTCTTTTTTTAATTTTATTTTTGACATCATGCATGCTTTTGTTATATTGTATCTAGTAGAGTGCGGTCCCGTCGCCAAGGGCGAGCAGAGGAGAGGGGTGGGTCACGACCCCCACTCACACACCTACTCACCCCACACACATACTTTTCAGTGGTGGGCCTTTTGATTTGGAGAATAGAGTTTATAAAAAGATGTGTTGTGTTCGATTCCTGGACTAGATTGTGTGTTGTGTTCTTGAGCAAAACATTTCATTTCACGTTATTCCAGTGGTAAGGGTGTTGGACTTACGGCCATAATGTCATGTGTTTGATTCTAGGACTGGGTTGTGTGTTGTGTTCTTGAGCAAAAGGCTTCATTTCACGTTGCTCCAGTATTCTCAGTTGGAGGTTTAACCCTGTAATGGACTGGTATCCTATCCAGGGGGGAGGGAGTCTTGAACACTCAGTCACTTAATGCCAGGGAAATTGGGAACAACACCGGCCTTTTGAGCTTCCGGGTTCGAGACAGACTTTAGACTTCAGACATTAGGAAGGGTGCTGTATCCGTATGATGTTAACTTCCCTTGAGAGGTTCTAGGGATATGACGACAAACTACGAAAGATTCTAGAGTGGCACACCTAGGGCTGGCTGCACCAGTGGCACATCTAGAGTGGTACCCCAAGGGCTAGCTGCACCATACCACATCTAGAGTGGTACCCAAAGGGCTAGCTGCCCCAGTCGCACATCTAGAGTGGTACCCCAAGGGCTAGCTGCACCAGTGGCACATCTAGAGTGGTACCCAAAGGGCTAGCTGCGCTAGTGGCACATCTAGAGTGGTACCCAAAGGGCTAGCTGCACCATACCACATCTAGAGTGGTACCCAAAGGGCTAGCTGCGCCAGTGGCACATCTAGAGTGGTACCCCAAGGGCTAGCTGCACCAGTGGCACATCTAGAGTGGTACCCAAAGCGCTAGCTGCACCAGTGGCACATCTAGAGTGGTACCCCAAGGGCTAGCTGCACCAGTGGCACATCTAGAGTGGTACCCCAAGGGCTAGCTGCACCAGTGGCACATCTAGAGTGGTACCCAAAGCGCTAGCTGCACCAGTGGCACATCTAGAGTGGTACCCCAAGGGCTAGCTGCGCCAGTGGCACATCTAGAGTGGTACCCCAAGGGCTAGCTGCGCCAGTGGCACATCTAGAGTGGTACCCCAAGGGCTAGCTGCACCAGTGGCACATCTAGAGTGGTACCCAAAGCGCTAGCTGCGCCAGTGGCACATCTAGAGTGGTACCCCAAGGGCTAGCTGCGCCAGTGGCACATCTAGAGTGGTACCCCAAGGGCTAGCTGCACCAGTGGCACATCTAGAGTGGTACCCAAAGCGCTAGCTGCGCCAGTGGCACATCTAGAGTGGTACCCCAAGGGCTAGCTGCGCCAGTGGCACATCTAGAGTGGTACCCCAAGGGCTAGCTGCACCAGTGGCACATCTAGA
>CAXHJY010001664.1:22500-27500 GCA_964016885.1 Eledone cirrhosa
ACACCACCACTATCACCGACATCACCACCAACACCACCATTATCACCAACACCAACACCACCATTATCACCACCACCAACACCACCATTATCACCACCACCAACACCACCATTATCACCACCACCAACACCACCACTAACACCACCATTATCACCGACACCACCACCAACACTACCATTATCACCGACACCACCACCAACACCACCATTATCACCGACACCACCACCAACACCACCATTATCACCAAAACCACCACCATTACCATTATCACCACCAACACCACCATTACCATTATCACCACCAACACCACCATTATCACCAACAACACCACCATTATCACCACCACCACCAACACCAGCATTATCACCACCACCACCAACACCACCATTACCATTATCACCACCAACACCACCATTATCACCACCACCATCACCACCAACAACACCATTATCACCACCACCACCAACACCACCATTATCACCACCACCATCACCACCAACACCACCATTATCACCATCAACACCACCATTATCACCACCACCATTATCACCACCACCACCATTATCACCAACACCACCATTATCACCATCAACACCACCATTATCACCACCACCATCAACACCACCATTATCACCACCATTATCACCACCACCATTATGACCACCACCATTATCACCACCATTATCACCACCACCATCAACACCACCATTATCACCACCACCATCAACACCACCATTATCACCACCACCATCAACACCACCATTATCACCACCACCATCAACACCACCACCATCAACACCACCATCAACACCACCATTATCACCACCACCATCAACACCACCATTATCACCACCACCATTATCACCACCACCATCAACACCACCATTATCATCACCACCATCAACACCACCATTATCACCACCACCATCAACACCACCACCATCAACACCACCATCAACACCACCATTATCACCACCACCATCAACACCACCATTATCACCACCACCACCATTATCACCACCACCATCAACACCACCACTAACACCAACAGAAAATGGCAAACCTATGTTATTAGTGTTGTTGTAATTACTGAAATGGAGTCGTGTGGAACGGATTTAGACAGCCCAACACAGGTGGACAGGATATGGGTATATATATATATATATACGTGTACATACTTATATATATATATATATATATATATATATATATATAGAGAGAGAGAGAGAGAGAGAGAGAGAGAGAGAGAGAGAGAGAGAGAGAGAGGGGGGGGGAAGGGGTGAGAGAGAGACAGAGAGAGAGATGTGTATGTATATAGATATATGCATACATACATATATATGGTTATTATATTATATATTTATATATATAATGTGTGTGTACATATATATATATATATATATATATATATATATTTAGCAAGTGAACAACACAATATATAACTACTCCATTACTAAAGGTTTCAGGACTCTAGACAATATTAATGTACGTCTAGATCGTTCATCAGACAGAGAGGTTTTATTTATATATATATATATATATATATATATATATATATATATATATATATATATATATATATAGGAACAGGTAAGACCCCGACGGCAGAGCTCAAGCCGTTTCGACGGCTAATTCTGGACTGTCCAGAATTAGCCGTCGAAACGGCTTGAGCTCTGCCGTCGGGGTCTTACCTGTTCCTATTACCCACTCTACTACCCTAAGTATTGAGTACTTTGGTGCGTTATGGTCCATCTGGTTCCTTACCACATTTCCTTCGTTATATATATATATATATATATATATATATATATATATATATATATATATATACTTATATATATACTTATATATATATACATATTTATAACCAAAAGTTTATATGGTTCGTAGTTTTTTATTCTCTCCTTTATTTCATCCTTTCCTTTTCCTTTTCTTCGTTTCTTTATTTCCCTTCTTTTCTCTCTGCATCTGCCCTTTTCTTCTTTTTTTTCTTTAATTCCCTTCTTTTTTCTTCCAATCTTCCCTTTCAACTCCCCTTCTATATTTCTACCTTGCTTTAGGCCCTCTTCTTCTCTAAGTTTGTCTAACTTTGCCTTTCATCCTTACGGGGTCGATAAAATAAAGTACCAGTAATACACTGGTATAATTGCTGGCCTTGTGCCAAAAAGTAGAAACAATTATTTGTGGTATATAAAAGTTGAGGGTTGGTGAAATAAATTACTACCACTACAGGAATTGAATAATCAAAACCTTAGTGGTATGTCGCTTATCCAATCTCTCATATATTTTATCTGATGAAAACGTACTGGAACACCATTGTACCTTTGAAATATGTATAATAAAATATATATTTTGGTGAATATTTTTCATTTATTAATATTTTGAATAATATATATATATATATATATATATAAGATCAAAAGATGGTTAAAAGAGTTCTTTTAACCATTTTTTGAACTTATATATTATTTATACTCCAGTCCTACAAACTGTAGAGTGCTTCTTATCCGATATCTGCATTATTTTATTGTACTACAATAAAACTCACCTCCTACATATATATAACCACTTCTATATATATATATATATATATATATATATATATATATATATATATATATATATGTGTGTGTGTATAGAAGTGGTTACACAACAGTTAGTTCACCATACCGAGAACAATTGTTTCACCTTGGCGGAAGGTGAAACAATTGTTCTCGGTATGGTGAACTAACTGTTGTGTAACCACTTGTACCTAACCCGTCCCATGGACTGAGTGCTCTACCACTACGGATATTACCTTCCAGTGTTCTACTACTATATATATGTATATACATACACACACATATATATATATATATACATATATATATATATATATATATATATATATATATATATATATATATATATATATATATATATATATATATATATATATATATATATATATATATATATATATATATATGTGTGTGTGTGTATGTATATATATAAATTAATAAAAACAATGAATAAAAGCAAAGAAACAGTTCCTTATATTAAAAAATTCATCATTTTACGATCGTTTCTAGGATATATATGTGTGTGTTGGTATGTATATCATATAGATCTATGTAAAAATTTTACAAACTATCAGAGGGAATATACATACCTACACATATATATGCTGTCTTCAGAAATATATACAGATATATATATACATATATATATATATATACAGATATATATATACATATATATATATACATATATATATATATATATATATATATACAGATATATATATACATATATATATATACATATACACACACACATACATATATATTATATTTATTTATATATATATACATAATACGTATATGTGTGTCTATGTCTGTGTTTACGTCTACGTCTGTGTATTTTAGTGTGCTAATTAGATTGTAACCGTCAGTGTGTGTGTAAAACTAATTGACAGATAGCCGAGACAGTTGTAAAGGCTGCCTTTGTTTACAGAATTTCATTCAGATGAGATACAGAGAAAAAAAGGGAAGGACTGCTCTAGTTTCACACATCATTACAGGCTCATCAGTGTCTACTGTTTCAAAACAGGCAACAGGCTTGTCTTTTGTATCTCAAGATATAACCGCGATAATTTTACTACAAGTTTGAAAAGAAGTTTACATTTCACACATACCCTGAGTATATTACTAGCGTAGTGGTGGTGGTCTACATTTATATAATACATTTACATCATATATATATATGATGTAAATATATTATATAAATATTTTATATATATATGTATATATATGCGTATATATATATATATTTGAAATGAAGTTTACATTTCACACATACCCTGAGTATATTACTAGCGTAGTGGTGGTGGTCTACATTTATATATTATATTTACATCATATATATATATATATATATATATATATATATATATATATATATATATATATATATATATATATATATATATATATATATATATATATTTATTAAAATAACAGATTAAAGTTTAAGCAAAGAATCGCTGCTTTCACCCTTAACGGGATCTTCTGAAACTCAGAGTTTCAGAAGATCCCGTTAAGGGTGAAAGCAGCGATTCTTTGCTTAAACTTTAATCTGTTATTTTAATAAATATTTGCTCTACGGTTCTTATATATTTGATATATATTTATCCTTATCGAGCCCTCTTTGGATTTTAGTTTTCAAATTTATTATTATTACTATATATATATATATATATATATATATATATATAGTAATAATAATCACGAAGATCAAAATCCGAAGATAAGGATTATATATAAAAGATCCTGTAAAAGAGTGAAGGCAGCGATTCTTTGCTTAAACTTTAATCCTTTAATGTGTACTACTACTACTACTAATACTACTAATAATAATAATAATAATAATATATATATATATATATATATATATATATATATATATATATATATATATATATATATATATATATATATATATATATATATATATATATATATATATATATATAATTGAAAAATTGAAGAATAACATGGTCGACAGTACAAACAAGGACGCATAAACTATTCATGATAAGAAGTTTTCACACAACCTCTAATCGGATTACCTTTAACGATATCTTGTTATCCTATATATGTATATATATATATATATATATATATGTATATATATATATATATATATATATATATATATATACATATATACATATATATATATATATATATATATATAATATTATATAAATAATTATTTCTACTTTTTGGCACAAGGCCAGCAATTATCCCAGTACATTACTGGTACTTTAATTTATCGACCCCGTAAGGTTGAAAGGCAAAGTTAACCTTATATTATATAAATAATAATAATAATAATATATATATATATATATATATATATATATATATATATATATATATAAATAGTTCGGATCTAGATGTCGAAACGGCCGGAGCTCAGCCGTCAGGGTCCTGACCCTTTTCCTATATATATATATG
>CAXHJY010001664.1:37500-40000 GCA_964016885.1 Eledone cirrhosa
ACGCATCACATAATGGGTTTCTGGGACTGCGGGAAGATGCACCACGAGTTGCATAAGTCATAGATGCACCTAGCGATGGAACTGGAGAATCTTTTCCTCGGCAGGTGTTCGTTCAATATTATCGGACGTAGTCCAGTCTGGAGGAGATAGTGAAGCATTCTACAGAAATAGTAAATTTGCCTGTGTCATCACGTGACTTTTCTCAAAAGAGGAAGGTCAATCGGCCGAATTTTTGGCGGGTAAATTCAAGGTGTAAAGTGGTCGGTGATTTAAAGCTTGCCAAACGGGGGCTTGGGGAGATCTTCTGTTCTGTTAAAGACATGACAACCTCTCCTGTGCACTCGTACGTAACAGACCTCTATACTGCCTGAGAGGTGAGCAGCCCAGCTTCAATACTGACTTGGTCTATGTAGACCTATCCAACCCTTGCTAACAAGGAAAGCGGACGTTAAAATGATGATAATGCGATGATGATATATATATAGAGAGAGAGAGAGATAGGTGTGTGTGTGTGTGTGTGTGTGTGTGTGTGTGTGTGTGTGTGTGTGTGTGTGTGTGTGTGTGTGTGTGTATTACAGATCCTACATTTATTTTAGGTTTTCCAATCCTTCTTTCATTTTCCATATTATTATTGGTTTCTTTTATTATTGTTGCTTATTTTTTGTTTTCTTTTTTTTTTTCAGTTCTTCAAGGTGTCATGGGACCCAAAACCACGAGTTCCGAAATTGAAATTTATATATCCAAGCATATATTCGGAGATAAGAGATTATTTTATCACCCTTCGAGTAGGGGACCTGTAACAACTACGACTGTGGTGCCAGAAAAATGTCGGATACAGAGAGGAAATGGTAACTTCCTGTTCCTGGCTAGAAAACGATTCGATAAAGTACATATACTTTGTGCACCGTATCTAAGTAATTGGGAGAAAATCAGAAAGAAGGCTCTACAAGCTGGAAACATGCAATGTTCTTATGACTGAAGGATGAGCGAGGAAATTGTATAAAAGGAATTCGGAATGCAACACAACGAAACAAGATGGTGGAACAGAAAAAAAGCGTAAGAAAAAAAAAACAAGTGAAATTAAGAAACAAACTACTTCCCACCATTTTTCTTTTTACTCATCTATTTGTAGATGGGAACAAAATGGACAATTATTGGTGAAAGGAAACGATATTTAAAATATGTTTACATCTGTTTCCACCTGATCACCATTTTTCTTTTTACTCATCTATTTGTAGATGGGAAGAAAATGGACGATTATTAGTGAAAAGAAACGAAATTCAAAAGATTTTTACATCTGATTCCACCTGATAACCGTTCGTGGTATTTCATTTTGGGACGGCTTATTTGTGATGGTTTATTTCGTTCATTCACAACGAAAAGGATTATGGATTACGATAAACAAACAAACAAAAGAAATGATTTATCAACCAGCAAGGATTCTCCTGGAGTGTTGTTTAGTTTGTGAAATGGATTGATAAATTGAGGAGTTAAATATGCATGGAATTTGTTAAAAGTCGTCCATCTTGTAATATCCAGCAGTTGTGTGTGGCTTTAGCTAAGAGTCACGTCTGTAAATGTTAAAGATGGTGAACTATTGTGTAGGCCTTGTCACACACACATCTAGTGTAGTGTTGACAGGTAAGGGGGTGATGGATCACATGGTACACTTGAGTGAATCTATTTGGGCAATAATATATAAGCAGACATTTTGACGGAAGACTAGTTGTTATATGATTGTGCCACGATATCATAACAGTGTGTGTGTGTGAAAATATCTGTGTTACTGAAAGTGTATGCACATGCGTATGTGTGAGTCTATATATGTGTGTGAGTGTGTATGCTTGTGAACACATATCTGTGTAAATGAAAGTGTATACACATGTGTATATGTGTGCCTATGTATGTATGGGAAGATGTCGATATATGTATATGTATAAAATGTGATATGATGGACAATCGTGGATGTGTGTAGATATATGTATGTGTGTGTGTAGATATATGTATGTGTACATACTTGAGATATGATTGACAATCGTGCCAACTAATGCGGCTATCCACATTTCCGATATATTTACTGTGTGTTCATATCGTCTGGTTTCTTTTAAAATAATGACAGACTTCATCCTACAGTGTTTTGCTTCAATTCGCACCCTAAACTACTGTCGAATTTGGATGGAAATATTCAATAGTGAGGTGCCATGACACATGACATATGGTAACGTGCCTATATTGGTACAAATTAATACAAAAGAACAAATACAAACATTCACATCACTTTATCAATTATTTTTACCACAAATAATATATATTTGTGGCATACATTTTTGGGGACACCCTGTATATATATATATATATACACTCCAAAATTATAGACATATCTATATTGCATTCATATCATTTGAGGGACCAAACAAAACAAGGGGACATTTTTTTGTCTTATTTTTCAATATTTTTTAATTATTTGTGATAATTTCTACCATCGAGCTTTCTCGCCAGT
>CAXHJY010001664.1:45000-50000 GCA_964016885.1 Eledone cirrhosa
GTTATAGCTTCGCCTTTCATCCTTACAGGGACGATAAAATAAAGTACCAGTAACGCACTGGGGTCGATTTAACCGACTCCCACCCCACCCCACAAAAATCGTTGGCCTGGTGCTTAAATCGGAAATCTGATAAGTGCTTTGATAACTTAAAAACACCTCGTCCTTCCACCCACTTGTTACACACAACTCCACACTCTCTTCTGGACGTGATGGCGAACAAACTCACTAAGATCATTATTACGTACTGATTTAATGAAAATATGACTGCTCGAATTTAATGTTTATTTAAGACTTTTTCCTATTTGCTTATTTGTTTTAATAGTTTTTGTGTGTTTCTATATAGCTTGAGTGGAAGCGTTTCGCTTAGTCGTTAGAGAATTGGAATCGCAATTGTGAGGTTGCGGGTTCGATTCCTGGACCGGGCGATGCGTTATGTCCTTGAGCAAAACACTTTATTTGAGGTTGTTCTTTCTGCCATGGCTATCAGCAATGGAAAGATCAATGGAAACATTGTTTCCTTGGTCCCATCTGACGAGTCCCAACTCACTCGGTAAGCGAATGAGGTCTTCAGTCTTGTCGATCGTTCAAGCAAGGATGGCTCTAGCTTTATCATCCTATATGGAACTGCCCAGAAAAACGAACAAATTAGAATATTACTTAAGGAAACTGTATTAATAGCAAAGTATAAAGCAAAAAAAAAAATCAACACATTTGATATAAGTCCTACCTTCGCCCTTTCCCCCTCCCTTTCTTCTAGGGCCTAATAGTTCTTGCTGCTTTTTCCATCTTTTTCCTCACATTTATGGCATTTATAGTTCTTTCCTCTACTTTCCATTACAGCCAGATCTACCCTTCGTAATCTGTTAAACAATATAAAATCTAATAGTGAAGATTTTCACCTGATCCAACATCATTCACACAATCCTCCGGTTGCCTGATACAAAACGCAGCTACAACACGCCACCATTATAACTATATTCTGAAAATAAGACCGCGAAAGTCTTGCAATGGTAATAGACTAAGAAACATTACTGATCTAAACTAAACAGTACAGACATGTAAGGAAATATATAAAGGATCTTAAATATAAAGTTAAAAAATTAACACAGTCGTGTTTCCTGTTACGTTGGAAAGAAAACCTGCTCCCTGTTTAGACTTACACACAGAAACACACGCACACTGTATGTGTGTGTATATATATATATGTGTGTGCGTGTGTGTGTATAAACACAGAAACACACACACACACTATGGATATATGTGTGTGTTTATACATATTAATGCATACATATCCATTTATATATATATACATACATATATATATATAAACATATGTATGCATATATATGCATGCATACGTATATACAAACACACACACACACATATACATACATACATACATACATACATACATACATACATACATACATACATACATACATACATACATACATATATGTGTGTGTTTATATATATAATGATCTAATTTTTCTTTGTATGGAGAACATTACAGCAGAGTTTAAGTCAACAGCAATATATGTGTGTGTATATATATATATATATATATATATATATATATAGAGAGAGAGAGAGAGAGAGAGGGGGGGGGATAGTGTAGTAGATGAATAGATTGGGTTGGTGAGGAATAGAAGTAGGGAGAAAGATAGAAATATGTATGGAATGTATGTAAGCAACCTAAAAAGCAACGAGTGACTGCCTCACCTTCCTAGTGAGAGATAGATAGATAAATAGATAGATAGAGAGAGAGAGAGAGAGAGAGAGAGAGAGAGAGAGAGAGAGAGAGGGGGGGAAAGTGAAACAGACCAGGGCAAGATTGATAGATAGATAAGGAGAACTAAAGAGAGAGGGAGAGAGAGGGTGAGAAAGAGTAAGAGAATGAGAAAGGGAAAAAGAAAGTGAAACAGACCAGGGCTATATATATATATATACATATATATATATATATAAATATATATATACATACATACACACACACATATACACACATATATATATATATATATATATATATATATATATATATATAGAGAGAGAGAGAGAGAGAGAGAGAGAGAGAGAGAGAGAGAGAGAGAGAGAGAGAGAGAGAGCGGTCATAAATTGACAAATTATATTAATTTTCACCATTCATGAGTAAAATTCTGTCTGTAATGGAGACACGATTTGTCTGTGTGTGTGTGTACGTGTATGTGTACGGATGTATGCTGTCTGGAAAAATAGTCATTAGGGTTGGTCGCCTGTTGTCACATACGTGTGTGTTTAGGTTACGTTTATATATATGTGTGTGTGTGTGTGTGTGTTTATGATGGAGTATATAATACATATGTATTATATATACATATGTATGTACGTCATATTTAACTCTACTCTATGTATTGAGCTCTCTATGAGATAATGTCCCACTCTAGATATTTTACTGTGTTCTCCATCAAAGTATTTTTGTGGACCTTAGAAATATTTGATGTTACCCATCTTCCCGTAACTGGTACAGTCAGTTGTTGGGGTGCCACTCTAGATGGGATCCTGGTACAGCCAGTCGCTGGGGTGTCACTCTAGATATTTATCTGTGTTTCCATCATGGCAATTCAGTGGACCTTCAAAATATTTAGTGGTACCAATCCCCCCGTAACTGGTGCAGTCTGTCGTAATGGTACTGTGTTGAAAAATAAACCTCATTCAGTCATTCCATGAGAGTACTTTGGTCAGCCTATTAACTTTTCAGCCTGTGAAGGAATGATGCTAGAGCTGTGAAATCTTGCATGCATTAATTTCAACTCTTCTTATTAATAACTGCATTGTTTCTTTCCGGGGACTACGTTGAAAAATAAACCTCATTTGCTCATTCCATGAGAGTATCTTGGTCAGCCTATGAACTTTTCAGTCGAACCTCTTACGCTTTATATTTTATGGAAGGTGACACGATACGAAATGTGGTTGGATGATGGCCGGATATCCTGTTTGTTCATAACGATGAATAATTAGGAATTGAATAATCAGACAAAAAATCAACAGAGTTAATTAACCAGTAATTAACTCATTACTGACAGACGACAGCCGTAATTATAAATTAAACACAAATATATATATATATATATATATATATATATATATATATATATATATATATATATATATATATAGTAATACACTACAGAGGTTTACCTAAAATACTAAAATAGACACACACATACCACATTCCGAATTAAACATCGTCAAACGCAGTAAATGTCCTGAGCTATTTACGAGGGCAGGCTAAAATGTTCTTTGGCTGACTATGAAGGAGTGATGTTAGAGCTGTGAAATCTTGCATGCATTAATTTCAGCTCTTATTAATAATTGCATTGTTTCTTCCCAGGGACTATGTTGAAAAGCAAACCTCATTTAGGTCTTCCATGAAAGTATCTTGGTCAGCCTATGAACCTTTCAGCCTATGAAGGAGTGATGCTAGAGCTGTGAAATCTTGTATGCATTAATTTCAACTCTTCGTATTAACAACTGCATTGTTGCTTTCCAGGG
This sequence comes from Eledone cirrhosa, assembly GCA_964016885.1. Lineage (NCBI taxonomy): Eukaryota > Metazoa > Mollusca > Cephalopoda > Octopoda > Eledonidae > Eledone > Eledone cirrhosa. The sequence continues at coordinate 48,535 of CAXHJY010001664.1, forward strand.
ACTATTTTGAAAAATAAATCTAATTTGGTCATTCCATGAGAGTATCTTGGTCAATTTATGAACTTTCCAGCAGACCCTTGTATTCTATTTGGTAAATATTGAAAAAGTAGTAACAGCCTTTCCATGGCGCCTCGTCAGTTTTGAATCTACAACGAGGTTGTCCCTAACTGTGGAACCAATATAGCGAAACACGTGTACAACAACGTCTAGTTTCTTTACTTTTTTGTCTTAGTGTAAGGATGAGCTGTAGTGTTTTCTCCCATATTGAAAACTCCTGAGAATCTGTCCATATGATCTGTAAGCATTTTGTAGAGTCTAATGTGTTCTATTTTTTAAGACGCTAGAATAAGATTTGAGGCAATGAATTGGCAGAGTCGTTAGAACGTCGGATAGAATGCCTTGCGGTATTCGTTTCGGCTCTCTGCTCTGATTAATTTTTTTAATTTTTCCAAAACCCTACTCCACCCCACCCCTGCTTTTATTCCATCTATCACTTAAAATTTTATTGTAAGTGATTCATATTGATACAGCAGCTGGAGAATCTAATAATTGTTTCTACTTTTGGCACAAGGCCAGCAATTAGCAAGTACATTACTGGTACTTTATTGTATCGACCCCGTAAGGATGTAAGGCAAAGTTAATCTCGACGACATTTAAAAAACATTGTATGATATATGACAAAAAAAGAACATTATAAGAAATCCTATATTTACGAACGTATATTATACAATTACCGATTCCCCCTCTTCGTTTATAAGTATTTAAGCAAATGTCCACCAACACCACCACCGCCGCCATCCGCTTATTCCACCCCTCCCCTATTATTTGGGATCCGAGAGTACATCATCGTTGTACTGTGTTGACCTCATATGTTGTTTTTCCGTTCACGATTTTGTGTTTACATCACTGGTTCGATTTGCAAGTTGTTTTGAAGGCGTGGAGTAGTGTAAATAAATCCCAAGACAGCATATTAAGTACATTAAATGATTTGGTTACATGAAACCAACGTTATGTGGACCTCAGCAGGAACGACTTCACATTTCAATTCTCTGGAGTGGATAAAAATAAGTCAACCTCCAAATATCCCGGTCAGCTCAATCACTTACCCCACCCTATTACATACCCTGGTTGGCTCAATCACTTACCCCACCCTATTACATACCCTGGCTGGCTCAATCACTTACCCCCACCCTATTACATACCCTGGCTGGCTCAATCACTTACCCCCACCCTATTACATACCCTGGTTGGCTCAATCACTTACCCTACCCTATTACATACCCTGGTTGGCTCAATCACTTACAACACCCTATCAAATATCCCGGTTGGCTCAATCACTTACCCCACCCTATTACATACCCTGGTCGGCTCAATCACTACCCCACCCTATTACATACCCTGGTTGGCTCAATTACTTGCCCCACCCTATCAAATATGGTGTCTTGAATTAATGTCAGAAATGAATA
>CAXHJY010001665.1:5000-10000 GCA_964016885.1 Eledone cirrhosa
TGTAAATGTTATTATTATTATATTATTATTGTGACATCTATTTTGTTTGTGTAAATTAACCGGAGATTATCTATTCTATTATATTGTATTATATAGTATATAATTGTATTATTTATTATTATATGTGTTACTTATAATTATATCATATTATTACCTCATGTATATTGGGTAGATGTATTAGTATTATTATTATTATTATTTTCATTCCTATCATGCTTATTTTTATATTCAAATTCTTAATAAGGTTTAATTTGTGCAGTGGAAGATGGATGTGTGTATTGTTGTATGTGTATGTGTGTGTACGTGTGCGCACATATATACATATGCATATTGTATCTTTTGATTTTTATTGTAATTTTAATGTTGGTAAAGGTATATTATAGTATGTTATATTGTATTATATAAAATTCCACCTTTGTTTAGCTCTAGTTTTTGCTTTGGACTATATTTGTAATATGGTTCTTAATGTTATATACATCCTTAGTAATTATTATCATATATTTTTATTATATATTTTTGTAATACTTCAGTGTATGTACACTCCATATTCTTCGGAGCTTCCGGCTTGTATCTGCCGATATTACTTCTTGTTGTTTTAATTGCCCTGATGAGTCCTTAATAGGACGAAAAATTGTCGGCTAATAAAGATATTTTCACTATTGCCATGCTTATTTTTGATATTTTTGATGTGCAAACTTCCAATAGGGCTTAATTTCTGTGTAATAGAAAATAGATATGTGTATGGTAATATGTGTGTGTGTGTGTGTGTGTGTGTGCGCGCACGTATATACATGTATATATTGTACCTTTTGATTTTTAATTTGGAATTTTAATGTTGGTATAGATATATTATTATTATAATGTATTATACTGTGTTATATATAATTCCTGCTCTATATAACCAAATTTGTTTAGATTTAAGTTGGTGACTTTGGACTATATTTGTAATATGGTTCTTAATGTTATCTACATCCTTAGTTATTATAATTTTATTATTTTTATCTTCATTTTTATTATCGTATATCTTTGTAAGACATTAGTATATGTAAACTCCATATTCTTCAGAGTTTCTGGCTTGTATCTGCTGAAATTACCTCTTGTTGTTTTGATTGCCCTGATGAGTCCTTAATAGGACGAAACATTGTCGGCTAATAAAAACTTTTGATGTATTAAAGGATTCTTTGTTTTACTCTCTTAATTTTTCGGCTCTGTTTAACTGCATTGAGCTATACCTTTTACTGTCATTTCTATAATACGAAGAGGGTGTTTGACTCAAACACGCTCCAGTATTCTAATCCTTGTAACTGCTCCCGATAGGTTGAGCTTACTCACATATATACTGGCATTTTGGCCTCTATATATTTTTATCTGACAGTATGCTGACAAAGAGTTACTTGCCTTTATCTCTGAAAAATATTCCCACCCCCTCTAAGAATACTTACCAAAAACTACTGATAGCTAGTGTTAACTCCTTTGTAAAAAGGATTAGATGGCGTGCGTTTCACTACGATAGTAATAAGAATAGGAACGAACCCAGGATTAGAACTAAGTTTAATAGCTACGGCTTCAAAACGTATAAGAGCCCACCACACAACATACTATTAGACAGTTTCGAAAGTGACTTACTCTCTCTGGTTAAAAATGTTAGGTTTAGGCGAAATGATAGACATAGAAACAATAGTAATTTTGATAAATCCCAATCCAGACTTAAAAATATTGTTACGGGTTTTGGTGAGAATAAGTCCATTCTGGTCCCGGCAGATAAGACTAAGAATCTATACTCCATGGACTATAGTACATACCGCGATTTTATTTATAAAGAGTTATATAGAAACTATAAAAAACTACGCTTGAGAATTTGAACCACATCAATAGTGAGGGCCTTAGAATAGTCTCTGACCTCGGACTCGATAAGTATACCCAGCCATATTACCCTCGAGAGCCGAGATTCACACTTAAGGACCATAAGGTTGATTTTATTAGTAACCCCTCAGTTAGACTTATCTGTCCTTCTAAGTCGGATATAGCCATTATCAGTAAAAAAATCCTTGACCTTATTATACCAGATGTTAGGGATAAGGTTAATTTTAACTTATGGGGGAACACTAAGGAAGTTATAGATTGGTTCTCTGGGATTAATAGACTTGAATCTAATAAGTTTATCCAATTCGATATTGATGCCTACTACACATCAATTTCACCCATCCTCCTCAATAAAGCCTTAATGTTGGCCATGAGAGTGTCCAGCCTTACACGATCGCAGGTAGATATTATACTAGCAGCCCGTAAAACTATTATTAAATTTGAGGACACTTTTTGGACCCGTAAAAACACGCCCAATAATTTCGACGTTACAATGGGTTCGAGCGATTCGGCCCAGGTTACTGATCTTGTTGGGTTGTTCCTCCTTAATGAACTATACGCTACCTTCCCGCACCTTGTAGGCGGACTATATCGTGATGATGCATTGTTTATAATTAACTCTAGCACCAACAATGTAGAACGTAATAAGAAGAAGCTTTATAAGTTTTTTAATAACTACAACCTTTCAATCATGATAGATAGAAATGATAGAGCGGTTAACTTTTTAGATGTGACTTTGGACTTGGCCACTAATAGTTTTAAACCCTTCCATAAGCCTAATGAAATTCTTTCTTATGTTAGCCCCAATTCTAACCACCCTAAGTCTATGATAAACTCTATAATTAATGGCGTTTCTAATAGGATTTCCACACTATCTAAGGACATAGGAACTTTTAATGAACATGCGGAATACTACAATAATGCCCTAGCAAATTCAGGTCACTCTAGTAAAATAAATTATAATAATAGTAACTTTAGAAAGTCTCCGCTTACTCTTAATAATAATAACATTATATCACATAACATGGCTATGAATGTGAGTAGCAAACTTAGTAACCGTAGAACTTATATAGGAGTATCTGAACCCACCCATAAGTTATCCCACCGGACTCGTAATAACAAATATAATACCTCTAAGAGACAAGTCGAGCCCCCTGTGCGCTCACGCATTGGTGTTGGTTTGGCTGGATCTAGTTCTAGTAATGTTTCCCCTACTGATCCTATCATTGGCCTTAATCCTCTTGTAGGGATTCTGGACAACAGCGAATCTACTAGAGGTAGAAACTATAATAGGCATAATGATATTATGGCTGATTCTATGAATGTGGCTTCAACTATTCCCGATAGTAACCCTAGTCTCGACGGTGGGACTTTTGATAGAGGTAGGGTCGATAAGAATAAAAATAAAAATAGAAGGCGATTGAATACTTATTTCAACCCGCCATATAACCAGGATGTATCAACTAATATCCCTAGGTCTTTCTTCACTATCCTGGAGAAAAATTTCCCCCCTTCTCACAAATACCATGGTATTTTTAATAAAAATGTTATTAAACTATCATTCTCTACCACCCCTAATATTAGTTCTCATTTAGCTAGCACTAATAATAGGAAAATTAGGGATGGATTCTCCTCTCTATATAATGATAGTCTGAATGAATCGGACAATGCTTTACCACCAGAACAGTCCCTATCTAATAGAGGTCCTACGCGCAATACATCACCACTCGAGTCAACCAATAACACCCGGAAGTGCAATTGTAGAGTGAGTGCTAACTGCCCTCTAAACGGTAACTGCCTTTCTAAGAACATTGTCTATGCTTGCGAGGTTATAACTAATTCCTCTAATAGAACTTATATAGGCTCTACATCTAACACTTTTAAGACTAGGTTTAACTCTCATATCTCTAATTTCAAGCATGTTAAGTTTAAGAATTCTACTTCTTTAGCACATTATGTCTGGGATCTTAAGATAGCTAATATACCATATAGCCTTAACTGGCGTTTAGTAGCACGATCTAACCACCTTTCTGCACATAGTAAGTTTTGTAATCTCTGTATACTTGAGACACACTCTATTATTTTCTCTAGCGTACCCTTACTGAATAGAAAGTCTGAGATATTCTCTTCTTGCCCCCATGCAATTTCTAATTCTTACTTTTATTATAAACGCAAATGTTCTAGTAGTACAAATCGTACCCATTAGCAGATATATTCCATTACTTAGTTTTTTTGTTTGGGTCCTTTTGTTTGCCAGCACTATTGTTATCATTGGTTTTTGATGACTCTTCATTCTAGCTCTCATAATCATTTGGCCACTGTACCATATCTATGTCTTCACTATTACACCTTGTTAGTATACATAAGATTACACACGTTACTATCTTTATATATTCTTTTATTATCATTAACTTTAATTTTAAATTTTAACATCATTTTTATTTTTATTTTTATTTTTAATTCTATTTTTAATTCTATTTTTATTTCTAAGTCTATTCTGATTTATCTATCACCCCCCCCCCCCCCCCCCATGCACGCATAAACTTATTGTCAACCCCTCTAGATTGAATATGATTATATTAAACCCCCCCCTCTTTTATGCTCTGTTCTATTATTTATTATAGTTTATCGAATATATTTTATGCCACTACGCACCCTCCATATATTTTGTCAATTCTGTCCCCATTAGCCTACCTTAACTCTACTTAAGTCAGTTTTTTAGATATCGTTGCGTATATGATAGTGTAATTTTATTCCTTTTCGTAAACATTTGTAACGATACATTAAAGTTTATATACTTTAATGACTTAGACTATAGCTAATTTTATACTACCTTATTGGATGGGTTTGATATTTTTAATATTAATTTATCAGATAGGATTTAGAGTCATTTAAAATGATCGCTTTCCTTGGTGTTTACCAAATTTCTTAATGCACGCGAGGCCTAAGTGTGTATACATTTGCTTTGTTTTGTAATTTCCGGTTGATTGTATTTATTTGTTTTATCCTATATTCTATTTACTATTCACTGTCTTGCTTCGTTCACTCATCCACACATGTCTGTCTACTAACCTTGAAATTATAAGTATTTATTTACATATTTTATGCCAATTTTTAAAATATATTACATTATGATA
>CAXHJY010001665.1:22500-27500 GCA_964016885.1 Eledone cirrhosa
AAAATTAATACGCATACATATACATATACATACACATACACATATACATACATATACACACGTATATATATATATATATATATATATATACATATACACATATACACATACATACATACATACAGATACACATACACAACACACACATATACATACACATATACATATACATATCTTTTTCAAAAAATTGCACAGAATATATTAACTAGGTATATATCCAAAACACATCCCATTCTATGATTACATGACATTCTGCAATTCGTCTGTATAAGGATACTAATTATAAGCAAATTAAAATTAAAATTTTTAGGTTGATTAAAACTAAAACCAAATAATAAATATATTTCCAAAATGTATATTAATTATGTCTATAATACTAAAAATTATTTCTCCGTCATTGGAAACATGATATTATTTTGCTATATTTTATCTGTAAAAGAATTATAATAAAAGGTTTAAATAAATTAAAATTAATCTATAAATTAAATTACTAAGTATATATTAGTAATATTTAAAGGTTTTTCACAATTTATGATTACATAATATTTTCTCATCTGTAATAAAATATTAATTAAATTAAATTTATAGGTTAACTAACATTTAAATTAAATTAATTTCTAGAATAATGTTATTAATTAGGTTTATAATATTTAAATGTTTTTTTTAGTTTATGATTACACGATATAATTAATTCCTGTCGTTTATTTAATAAGATATCCTTAGACTTCATTATTTCAAATAGTTCTTGGGAACATAATCTACATTCCTTTCTATTATTTTGATAAGGGGTGGCTCTTTTGAGCACACTCCAGGTCAAATCATATTTTATATTCTTATTTTTATAACTATTGATTTTTTCTGCTAGAGATGTTGTATTAGCCAGTGCGGCATTTTTAAAACTATGCTTGTGGGTATTAAACCTTGTCTTAAAATTGTTAGAGGTAGCTCCTATATATGAGCAAATAGAATCTTTAGTTTTAACATTACATTTATAGACTATGTTGTTAACAAGACAATTCCCTTTTAATGGGCAGTTTGTTTTGTTTCTACAGTTACATCCTTTCGTTAATTCTGTATTTGAGGAGATATTATTGTTAATTTGATGTACTGGTGGTATACTTATGGTTTTCTTACATTTATATGCATTATATGCACTTATATTTTGTTTTATGTTATTTGTTGTAGAGTATGAGAATTTAACTGTAGACCTATTTAAGATTTGATGGTATTTGTGGTTTGGCGGGAAGTTTTTCTCAAGGATATAAAAAAATTTTTTAGCAATATTATCCTTAACTTGTAAATTAAAAGGAGCATTATACCAAGTAACTCGTCTATTACGGTTTCTATGTTGTTTATTATTTTTATTATTTTTATAGGTTGTATCATGATTTTTACTAGGAGGATTAATGTTAATGATCTCACCACAACTATTTTTAGTTATATTTGTAGATTTAGGTGTTTTATCTTTTTTATTAGGAGTTTTATTATTAATATTTATTATAGTTGTATGATGAGTAGTTTTTTGAGGGTTACTATACTTTATATTAGAAGATTTAGTATTTTGGGGTATATTGTGGGTGGCATTAAGGTGTGTACTTTTCATTTGGTGTTTGTTGGTAATATTATGCTGTATGCTTTCAGTATTTTTAGTAGAAGGTATATACTCTAATCTATTTTTGTGGCCACTTCTATCTAGAGCTTCATTATAAAAGGTCGCATTTTTATCAAATACATCTTGGTTAGAAGAAAGGTTAGAAATTCTAAGTGATATATTATATGCAAGGTTTTTAAGGATAGATTTAGGGTGATTAGATTGTGAGTGTATGTAATGTAAGTTTTGGTTAGGTTTATGGTAAGGTTGGTATATACCCGTAGCTAAATCTAAAGTTATATCTAGGAAATTTACTACTTTACTTGTTTTTTCAAAAGTAATATTAAGATTATAATAGTCTTTAAGGAAAGTTCTAATATGTTTTTTGTTTTTTTCGATTTCTGAAAGGCTAAGGTTGTTAGAAAGAAGAAGACAGTCATCACGATATAAACCACCTTTGAGGTGGGGAAAAGAGGCATTTATGTTGAAAAGGAGAAAGAGGCCCACAAGATCAGTAATTTGGGCGGAATCGCTTGAACCCATAGTAATATCAAAAAGATTACTGTATGTGTTTCTGGTCCAGTATTCATTCTGAAATTCAATAAGTGTTAGTCTAGCATGTGTAATAATGTTAATGTCATCCGAAGTTAAATTAGATCTATTTTTAGCAAATATTAATGCTTTGTTCAGGAGTATAGGTGATATAGAAGAATAGTAATTATCTATATCAAATTGTAGGAAAGAAGCAGAAGATTTACACCTAATATTTTTAAACCAGTTAATTACCTGGGAGGTGTTTTCCCAGAGTGGTAAAATAACGTGTTTTCTTATTTGTGGGATGACTCTATCTAAAATTTTTTTGCTAATTATTCCAATATCTGATTTGGAGGGACATATAAGTCTAATAGAAGGATTAGAGTTAAAGTTAGATTTGTGATCTTTCAGGTTGAAGTGTGGTCTTTTCAATGCCAAAGGTTCAGTTCTATCTTCAATGTTTAGTTTTTTTACTATGTTGTGTGTTTTGTTGTTGATGTTGGTGAGTGACACATTATTAGATTTTTTATAATTTTTTCTGAGTTCTTTATATATGAACTCATTATAATGTTCAATATCCATATGATACAAGTTACCAGTTTTGTCCGAGTGGACATGGATTTTTTTAGACTTTTTTAGGTCCAATAGGGTAGAATCAAGGTCCTTTTGAAAGACGGATTTATACTTTTTAAATTTGAGGTGTTTAATTAAATTAAAAAGGTCTTTCTCGAAGTCTTCAAGTAAAAAGTTGTGTGGTGGATTCTTGTAAGTATTGAAATCATACATATATTTCCGATCTGCTTTTTTAGATTTCCTATCGAAGTGGTAGGCTCTCCATCTAACCCTTCTGATAAAATTATTAGTTTTCTGAATCATAAGGAGTAAGAAGTCGTCCTTAGAAGGTATTGGTATGTTTTTTAAGGAGGTTCCTAAATATTGTTTTTCCATTGTGATATGGATGATGGACAATTGAAAGAGCTCAACTAAATGTATATGGGTTTACAAAATCATACATATATATATGTTTATACATAAATATAAAATTAATACACACATACAGTACAAAAATACGAATATTTCCGTGAAAATAGGAGCAAAATTATGTAGATAAATCTACCAAGAGTTTACGGTAGTGTCCAATCCGTATGAAGAACTCAATGTATTCCGGATATCATGGAAAGAAGAGATGCGATGAAAATCCACTTTCGGTGAAAGACAAACGGTATACAGAGTCAAGATAAAATATTAAACAAATAATGAATAAACAATTCCTTATATTAAACAAAAAAATTCATTATTTAACGATCGTTTCTAGGGTATATATGTGTTATAATTGGTATGCATATTCAACAGATCTATGTACAAAATTATACAAAATTATACAAATTATCAAGATTAAATATACATACCTAACACATATATACGCCGTCTTCAGAAATAATGAAGTATATTTATTGATAATAACAACAATTCAAAATATCAGTTCAAAATTGACCAATGAAAACACAAAGGGTTAAAAGCAGTTCGGTGTGTGTATATACATGTAAAATCCTTACACATATTTTACAAAAATGTGTGTATAATTTGTATACGCATACTAAAAAGATGGATGCAAACACAAAATTTCAAGGTTAATATCTCTGTAAGCTTTATGCGCTGATAAGATGCACATTGATACTTATGGAGTCAAGCATATAAATATATTTTTTCATACTCACACATATCAGTATAATCACACATACATGCGCGTATATGCATAAATATACACATAACCACGAACATACAAACACACACACTCCCCCACTCACATTTATATATGTGGATATAAAATCATAAGCACATAGAAATTAAATCACTCACATAAAACACTGGCACACACATTTCAAGATCAAGATACAGAAATTAGGTGTAAATCTTCTGCTTCTTTCCTACAATTTGATATAGATAATTACTATTCTTCTATATCACCTATACTCCTGAACAAAGCATTAATATTTGCTAAAAATAGATCTAATTTAACTTCGGATGACATTAACATTATTACACATGCTAGACTAACACTTATTGAATTTCAGAATGAATACTGGACCAGAAACACATACAGTAATCTTTTTGATATTACTATGGGTTCAAGCGATTCCGCCCAAATTACTGATCTTGTGGGCCTCTTTCTCCTTTTCAACATAAATGCCTCTTTTCCCCACCTCAAAGGTGGTTTATATCGTGATGACTGTCTTCTTCTTTCTAACAACCTTAGCCTTTCAGAAATCGAAAAAAACAAAAAACATATTAGAACTTTCCTTAAAGACTATTATAATCTTAATATTACTTTTGAAAAAACAAGTAAAGTAGTAAATTTCCTAGATATAACTTTAGATTTAGCTACGGGTATATACCAACCTTACCATAAACCTAACCAAAACTTACATTACATACACTCACAATCTAATCACCCTAAATCTATCCTTAAAAACCTTGCATATAATATATCACTTAGAATTTCTAACCTTTCTTCTAACCAAGATGTATTTGATAAAAATGCGACCTTTTATAATGAAGCTCTAGATAGAAGTGGCCACAAAAATAGATTAGAGTATATACCTTCTACTAAAAATACTGAAAGCATACAGCATAATATTACCAACAAACACCAAATGAAAAGTACACACCTAAATGCCACCCACAATATACCCCAAAATACTAAATCTTCTAATATAAAGTATAGTAACCCTCAAAAAACTACTCATCATACAACTATAATAAATATTAATAATAAAACTCCTAATAAAAAAGATAAAACACCTAAATCTACAAATATAACTAAAAATAGTTGTGGTGAGATCATTAACATTAATCCTCCTAGTAAAAATCATGA